>JAGIQG010000042.1:4956993-5096993 GCA_024679065.1 Sphyrna mokarran | reverse complement strand
GGATTGGCCGTGCTAAATTGTCCCTTAGTGTCCAAAGATGTGTAGGTTAAGGTGGATTGGCCATGCTAAATTGTCTCTTGGTGTCCAAAGATGTGTAGCCTAGGCAAGATGCTTGGAGAGTCGGTATAGACTTGCTGGGCTGAGTGGCCTGTTTCTGCATTGTTTGGATTCTATGGCTCTGAGTTCTCTCTACTGTTCTGGACCAGGATTTATCCTGCCATCAGCATGTTAACGTCCGAGATATGGTCATTGAGTTGACAGTTAGCTGGTAGTCATCAGTTGGCTGGTGCATTCTCCATCGTAATGTTTCTTACCAATCAGATTCCTCCTGCCAATCAATCAGCACTCACTTCTCACAAAGTATAAATTGTTGTTCCCTCTATATTTGGTCCTGATGAGTACAAGGTGAAAAGCTTCAACAACACCTGTCTTTCCCACCTGCTCCCCCTGCCCCCGTGGCACTTCTGTTCTGCCCTGCCGAGAGATCAGCTCATTGTTGCTCCCGGGATCTTGCTGTGTGCAGTTTGGCTGTGCTGTTTCTTAAATCATGGGTGAACGGGCAGTGGACCCAGACACGACGGTGAAAGCAAGTCTCCCGCAGGGGTGGAGAACTTTGCAAACCAAAGGTCCAAATTCGCCGAGAGCATGTTGCAGTCCCCACGCACATCAAGTCTTGAACGACTCATTGATTCGATCCCAAGAAGTCATTTGCTGGAAGAAATTGATTTAATTAACATTGGGATCAATACTAGATGCTTCCCACCGTCTCCCCCAGGAGTCCATCCCATTGATTCACCATTCTGTCTCGCTGAAGTATAGTTTCTGAGGGCAGTTCCAAATGTATTCCTCTTTCTGACCACGGCTGAGCTAAGTTAACTGTTTCTACTGTACCTGACAAAATCAAACAACTTTACAACGAAGGCTGGACTAGCATTTAGAATGTAGCGCAGCGCAGGATCAGGCCCTTCAGCCCACAATGTGGTGCCAAACTTGGTCCATATCCCATTCACGTGCTAATCGAGACAAAAGCCATCTAAACATCCCTATTGTATCTGCCTCTGTCTCCATTTCTGCCAGCGTGTTCCAGACCACACTCTGTTTTTCAAAAAAGAAAATTTCAGTGGCTTTTGTGAAGTTGCGTTTCTAAAGGTGTCAGAGTGGTTTTAAAAAAAAAACTGCTAGAGGGGAAAAAAGTATGTATGGTCGGTCTAAAAGCTAGTTTTGTATTAAGTGCTTTAATGTTTAAATACAGGGTACACAGCCTGCAGCAATTGTAACTCAGACCAAGCATCAGGATTGCTTTGGTAACAGGCTCTGCAGGCAGTTGCATTGATAGCCTATCAGTTTAAAGAAGGAACTCAGCTATCCGAAGCCTAACAAACTTGGATTTTTGTTGTTGACGCCATCAGACCAATCTTGTGTAGCAAAATGTATAGGTGATCAGGCATATAAAATTAGTAACACAACTGCCTGCCTCTAGTTCAATGGAGAAGTGAAGAGTTGCCACCTCTCAGTACCTAGAGAGGGCAAGAACCCCTGACAGCTTAAAATATGTCTTAACAGAACTCTCCATCTGTCTACCAGAAGGTTACCAAATCAAAAAGCGTTTACTGACATCAACATCAACAAAGGTTTTTCCAAAGGCACAAACCTGTCTGCGTATTTTTGAGAATGACTAAGTTAATGTTGTTATCTCTTGGCAATGAATGATCCTTGTATTTATTTGAACAGCATTCCAGTAGTATTTTACTCAAATCGATGTGTTCCTTGTTTAGTTAAAGTTCCCGGTTGGTTAAATAAATAACTTTTTAGTTATTCACTTAAAGCGAGCATTGGGTATTTCTGTTAATGAGCCTCTAAACATTAATGAAGAACCTTATCAAAACACTTTTAACAGATTACAAAGCTAGATAAAGGATCTCTGTGTTGTAACAGTGGCACAGTAGATTAGCACTGCTGCCTCACAGTGCCAGGGAGCCCGGTTCGATTCCCTGCATGGGAGCCTGCATGGAGTTTGCACGTTCTCCCCTGTCTACGTGGGTTTCCTCCAGATGCTCCGATGTCCCCACCCCACCCCCCCACAGTCCAGAAGACGTACTGGTTAGATGCTAAACTCTCCCTCAGTGTACCCGAACAGGTGCCGGAGTGTGGCGACTCGGGTATTTTCACAGTAACTTCATTGCAGTGTTAATGTAAGCCTACTTGTGACAGTAATAAATTTTAAAAAAAAAATCTTGCTCCTCACACCTTCTTTGAACTTCTCGCCTCTCACCTTAAGTACGTGCCCCACAGTAGTACATGTTTTAAATCTGGGGGGAAAAGCTTCTAACTGTTAATCCATATCGATGCCTCTCATAATTTTCCTGACTTCTAATATGTCTCCGCTCAGCGTCCACCGCTCCAGAGAAAGCAACTCCAGTTTGTCCCCCTCTCCTTATTGGTGTTACGTACAAATGTTTCAGCTTGTATTCTGCATGTACTTTGCATTCTAAACCTCCATGCACTGAAACAAAACACCAGCTTTTAAAGAGACCACACAATGTTTTATCCTTCTCTCTGGCACTTTCTTCATGTTCCTTATATTTTTCCAAACTCAGCTGGGCAGCACCAGTCACATCTTTTTACAAAGTAGCACGACAGTGGCATAATGGGTTTGCGCTGCTGCCTCATAGCGCCAGGGACCTGCATCGAATTCCAGCTTTCGGGTCACTGTCTGTGTGGAGTTTGCATGTTCTTCCCATGTCTGCATAGATTTCCTCCTGGTGCTCCCACATTAGGTGCATCCGCCAAGTTAAATTGCCCCTTAGTGTCCAAAGATGTGCAGGTTAGGGTGGATTGGCCGTGCTAAATTGCCCCTTAGTGTCCAAAGATGTGCAGGTTAGGGTGGATTGGCCATGCTGAATTGTCCCTTAGTGTCCAAAGATGTGTAGGTCAGGGTGGATTGGCCGTGCTAAATTGTCCCTCAGTATCAGGAAAATTAGCAGGCTAAATGCGTGGTTGGGAATAGGGTCTGGCTGGGGTTGTGGTTGGTGCAGACTTTGATGGGATGATTTTGTGGGTGGTGTGTGTTGATGGGTCAGCGCTCCGCTGACTTCTGCTGTCCAGATTGGGATTGATGAAAACCTTCCGAAAGTGATACCACTGCCTGCGCGTCCCCCCCCCATCCCACACCCCCTCTGAGAGGAGGCTGGATAAGCCCAAGAGCATGGCAGTCTTGAGTTGCGTGAACCTCACAGCAGACAGAGCAGGGCAAATTGCCACATTGTGACTCCGCGCCCCCATGCTACGGATGCACCACTTGTCCCCACCCCCACACGCTGTGTTATCATCCCAACGTTTTAACCTGTGTGTGTTTGTGTGCAGTGATGCAGGCCGTGTCGCGGATTAACGAGGCCGTGCGGAAGGGCGTCCCTGCCCAGACGGTGAAGGAGCTGGCGAACCCCAGCGCCAAGCTGCCAGAGGTCTACCCGTTCGCAGCCGGGCTTTACCAGAGGGAGCTGACAGCCCTGCAGCAGCAGAAACCACAGGTGAGTGACTGCAGTCTGGCTGTCCGTCCGTCGCCCAGCTATCGCCACGCTGCGATTAACAAATAATCCCGTTCATCAGTCTCAACCGTGGTGGCACAGTGGGGTTAACACTGCTGCCTCACAGTGCCAGGGAACCCGGGTTCGATTCCTGGCTCGGGTCACTGTCTGTGCGGAGTCTGCACGTTCTCCCTGTGTCTGCGTAGGTTTCCTCTGGTTTCCTCCCTCAGTCCGAAAGACATGCTGGTTAGGGTGCATTGGCCGTGCTAAGTTCTCCCTCAGTGTAACCCGGACAGGCGCCGGGGTGTGGCAACCAGGGGATTTTCACTGCAATGTTAATGTAAGCCGACTTCTGACACTAATAAATAGACTATAAACTTCTAAAATAAAAAATGAATCCTCACTGTGAGGATGCTATCAATTCATCCTAAAGATGTCGGTGTTGCTGTCTGTGTCCGGCATTCATTCCCCATCCCTAATTGTCCCTTGAGAAGGTGGTGGGTGGACTGCCACCTTGAACCCTCTGCAGACCCTGTGTGTGAGGTAGGTACACCCATGGTGCTGTTACTCCCCGTGTGGGGTAGGTACACTAACTGTGTTGTTGGGGAGGAATTTCCAGGATTGTTATTGGACATCAGTCGGTCCCCGTGTGTGTCGGGTAGGTACACCCACAGTGCTGTTAGGGAGGGAGTTCCAGGATTGTTATTGGACATCAGTCAGTCCCCGTGTGTGTGGGGTAGGTACACCCACAGTGCTGTTAGGGAGGGAGTTCCAGGATTGTTATTGGACATCAGTCAGTCCCCCTGTGTGTGGGGTAGGTACACCCACAGTGCTGTTAGGGAAGAAGTTCCGGGATTTTGACCCCAGCCACAGTTGGCCGATGTATTTCCAAGTCGGGATGGCGAGTGGCTCGGAGGGGGAGCTCGCAGGTGGTGGTGTTCCCCATGTGTCTGCTGCCCTATCCCTTGTCCTTCTAGATGGTAGAGGTGGCGGGTTTGGAAAGGGCTGTTGAATGAGCCTTGGTGAGTCACTGCGGGGCATCTTGTAGATGCTTCATACGGCTGTCACTGCGTGTCAGCGGTGGAGGGAGTGAGTGTTGCTTTTGCTTAACAGAGATAGTGAGGATCAGAGATCAACAAATACGATTTGTTGTTTGACAGTGCAGAACCCACTTGACACAATTGAAGTCTCAACGCTGTGGTCCCTGGGGCAGAGGGAGTGGGGTTTACTGCTCTCACTGCTGTGTGACCACTTGGTGCTGGGTGGTGTGCTGTGTTAGTGGCTGCGGGTCACACATTTTTGCTAGCTCTACTGAGTGGAAGACTCGCATGGTTTTATCAGAGTCCCATCACCCAAGCCAGTACTTTTATTGAAGACTAGCACAGCAACCAATTTGTGCACAGCAAGATCCCCTAAACAGTATCATGCTGATAACTGGGGCACGGTTTGTTTTAGTCATTGCTTAGACCTCTGCTGGTTTGGGGTCCTTTGTTTGGGGTTTGGGTCACCGTTGTGCTGTTTGTCCTTGTAGGTAGAGAACATTAGTTGATGTCGAGGCCTTTGTAGTGAGTATCATAAAATTCCTACAGTGCAAAAGGAGGCCATTCAGCCCATCGAGCCTGCACCAACCACAATCCCACCTGGGATCATGCCCTTTAACTCATATATTTATCCAACTGGTCCCCTGACACTGAGGGACAATTTAGCACGGCCAATCCACCCTAACCTACACATCTTTGGACACTAAGGGACAATTTAGCACGGCCAATCCACCCTAACCTACACATCTTTGGACACGAAGGGACAATTTAGCACGGCCAATCCACTCTAACCTGCACATCTTTGGACTAAGGGACAATTTAGCACGGCCAATCCACCCTAACCTACACATCTTTGGACACTAAGGGACAATTTAGCACGGCCAATCCACCCTAACCTACACATCTTTGGACACTAAGGGACAATTTAGCACGGCCAATCCACCCTAACCTACACATCTTTGGACACTAAGGGACAATTTAGCATGGCCAATCCACCCTAACCTTCACATCTTTGGACACTAAGGGACAATTTAGCACGGACAATTTAGCACAGCCAATCCACCCTAACCTTTACATCTTTGGACACTAAGGGACAATTTAGCACAGACAATTTAGCACAGCCAATCCACCCTAACCTACACATCTTTGGACACTAAGGGACAATTTAGCACGGCCAATCCACCCTAACCTGCACATCTTTGGACACTAAGGGACAATTTAGCACGGCCAATCCACCCTAACCTGCACATCTTTGGACACTAAGGGACAATTTAGCACGGCCAATCCACCCTAACCTGCACATCTTTGGACACTAAGGGACAATTTAGCACGGCCAATCCACCCTAACCTGCACATCTTTGGACACTAAGGACAATTTAGCACGCCAATCCCCCTAACCTCACATCTTTGGACACTAAGGGACAATTTAGCACGGCCATCCACCCTAACCTGCACATCTTTGGACACTAAGGGACAATTTAGCACGGCCAATTCACCCTAACCTACACATCTTTGGACACTAAGGGACAATTTAGCACGGCCAATCCACCCTAACCTACACATCTTTGGACACTAAGGGACAATTTAGCACGGCCAATCCACCTAACCTGCACATCTTTGGACACTAAGGGACAATTTAGCACGGCCAATCCACCCTAACCTGCACATCTTTGGACACTAAGGGACAATTTAGCACGGCCAATCCCCTAACCTGCACATCTTTGGACACTAAGGGACAATTTAGCACGGCCAATCCACCCTAACCTGCACATCTTTGGACACTAAGGGACAATTTAGCGTGGGCAATCCCCCTAACCTGCACATCTTTGGACACTAAGGGACAATTTAGCGTGGGCAATCCCCCTAACCTGCACATCTTTGGACACTAAGGGACAATTTAGCGTGGGCAATCCCCCTAACCTGCACATATTTTGGACTGTGGGAGAAAACCGGAGCACCCGGAGAAAGCTCATGCAGACACGGGGAGAACGTGCAAACTCCACGCAGAGAGTGAACCCAAGGCTGGAATTGAATCTGGTTCCCTGGTGCTGTGAAGTAGCAGTGAATACCATTCATAAAGTACATAGGGGAGAAGGAAAGCAGAGGGTGCAGAATGTAGTGTTACAGTCACAGCGAGGGGTGTAGAGGAAGATCAACTTAATGCGAGGTAGGGTCCATTCAAAAGTCTGACAGCAGCAGGGAAGAAGCTGTTCTCGAGTCGGTCGGTGCGGGACCTCAGACTTTTGTATCCTTTTCCCGATGGAAGAAGGTGGAAGAGAGAATGGGTGGGGGGGCGTCCTTGATTATGCCGGCTGCTTTGGACACTAAGGGACAATTTAACATGGCCAATCCACCCTAACCTGCACATCTTTGGACACTAAGGAACAGTTTAGCGTGGCCAATCCACGTAACCAGCACTTCTTTCAGACTGTGGGAAGAAACCAGAGCAGCTGGAGGAAACCCATGCAGACAAGGGGAGAAGGCGCAGACTCCACACAGACAGTGACCCGAGGCCAGGAATTGAAGCCAGGTTCCTGACGCTGTGAGGCAGCAAAGCTAATGACTGCTACACCCATTGTTTTGGTCTCGAACGCAGTTGCAATGGTAATTTTAAAAAAGAGAACGCTACATGGGTTAGAAAGGAAAAATGAGGGCTTTTGGAGAGGGAGGAGGAGTGGGACCGATTGATTAGCTCTCTCAAAGAGTTGGCGTGATGGCTCCGAGTGTGATGGGATTGAAAGCGCTGTGCTCCCTCTGCACAGGGCGAGTTGCACCAGGAGGAGTTGTACATTGCTGTGGAAATGCTCTCAGCCGTGGCACTAATAGACCAAGCATTGGAAGCTGGAGACTACAGCACCTTCTGGAGGAACATGACCAGTGTGGCTACAGGCCTAACTGATGTACAGGACTGCTGCGCGCAGCGGTAAGCACAACTTCAAGTATATTTATCAGTCATACGTAGTTCACGTTAACACTGCAATACCTCGCTCTCACTGGGGAGTCGGGAGGGGGCCGCGGAATGTGTGGCTCCTGCTACGGGTGGGGCACGGGAAAATATGGGACTTGTTCCCATGGGGAGGGCAGGGTGGGGGGAAGAGAAGTGGGATCTGCTCTCACGGGGGGAAGCGTGACGAGAATGTGGGACTTGCCTCCGTAGGGGGAGAAGGTGGGATTCAATCCCATGGCGGGAAGCAGGGTGGGGAGGAGAATGTGGGACTCCCTCCTGGGTGGGAGTAGGGAGGAGAATGTGGGACTTGCTCCCACAGAGAGAGAATGTGGGACTCGCTCTCATGGGGGTGGAAAATGTGAGACTCGCTCCCACAGAGAGAGATTGTGGGACTCGTTCCTGGGGGCGGGGAGCACGTGGGACTTGCTCTCATGGCAGGTGGGGGAGCATGTGGGACTTGCTCCCACGGTGGCGGGGGGGAGGAGAAAATGGGACTCGCTCCCACGGTGGGGGGCAAGAAAGCGGGACTGCTCCACGTGGTGGGGGCAAGAAAGCGGACTCGCCCCCACGGTGAGCGGGGGAGAAAGCGGGACTCGCTTCCCACGGTGAGGGGGGGAGAAAGCGGGACTCGCTCCCACGGTGAGGGGGAGGGGGGGCGAGAAAGCTGGACTCGCTCCACGGACGGGGTGGGGGGGTAGTGGGAGTGTGAGACTCGCTGATACAGCCAGCTGGCTCTCACCTTGCCCCCCTCCAGTAGATTTTGGGTTTGCTTTGGGATTTTGTGACTTTCAGGTGACGTCTCACTGGCAGGTACTTCACCGAGCTGACGGGACTGAAGCAAGGGACTCGCAGGAACGGGGAGGCAATGCTGTCCTGGAATGACCTGCAAGTGTGTGTGCACGATGTGAACTCCGCTGTGGAAAAGGAACACGACAGTGAGTTGAGCTTTTTTTATGCGTGTCACGCGTAGGCTGGCATTAACACCACAGTGAAGTTGCTGTGAAGATCTCCCAGTTGCCACACTCCTGTTCGGGTTACACCGAGGGAGAATTTAGACCCTAACCAGCACGTCTTTGGATATGAAGGAGTAATTTATCACGGCCAATCTATTTAACCTACTCATCTTTCGCACTGTGGGAGGAAACCGGAGCACCCGGAGGAAACCTGCGCAGACACGGGGAGAATGTACAGGCTCCACACGGTGACTCGAGCCGGGAATCGAACCCGGGTCCCTGGTGCTGTGAGGCAGCAGTGCTAATCCCACCGTGCTGCCCTATTCTTGACGGTTCTCAAGCTGCAGTGAAGCCTTTCCTCGTGAGACTCAGTTCCTAGAAACTAGAAGCACGGGGAGGCCATTCAGCCCTTCTAACCTGCTCCACTATTCGCTATCACGGCTGGTCATCAGATTCAATATCCTGATTTCGCACTCGCCCATCAATATCGCTTTAGCCCCAAGAGCTGTATCTAATGTGGAGATGCTGGCGTTGGACTGGGGTGAACAGACTAAGAAGTCTCACAGCACCAGGTTAAAGCCCAGTAGGTTTATTTGGCAGCACGAGCTTTCGGAGCTCATTCTCTCCTCTCACTCCCCGTCCCATGGGAGTGAGTCCAACACTTTCCCTCCATGGGAGCGAGTCCCACATTCTCCCCCACTCCCCTAGGGGAGGGAGTTCCACATTCTCTCCCACTCCCCCACCACGGGAGCAAGTCCCACATTCTCTCACCCTCAGCGGAGCGAGTCCCACGTTCTTCCCCACTCCCCTAGGGCAGCGAGTCCCATGTTCTCCCCTACTCCCCCAGCGGAGCGAGTCCCACATTCTCCCCTACTCCCCTAGGGGAGCGAGTGCCACATTCTCCCCCATTCCCCTAGGGGAGTGAGTTCCACATTGTCCCCTACTCCCCCCGGGAAAGCGAGTCCCACATTCTCCCCCACTCTCCTAGGGAAGCGAGTCCCACATTCTCTCCCACTCCCCCACCATGGGAGCGAGTCCCATGTTCTCTCACCCCCGGGAGAGTGAGTCCCACATTCTTCCCCACTCCCCCACCATGGGAGCGAGTCCCACGTGCTCTCACCCCCGGGAGAGCGAGTCCCACATTCTCTCCCACTCCCCCACTGTGGGAGCGAGTCCCGCACTTACCCTCCAGGGGAGCGAGTCCCACGTTCTCTCACTCAAATTGGTAGGAGCCAGTTGTTTCCCCGCCCCCCTCCCCTTTCTCCCTCACTCTGGATTGAGGAATTTCTCCTGAATTCTCTGTATTTTATCGTGACTACCTCCCATTGATAATGTGGTTTTTGACTCCCCCCTCTTTAGTGGAAGGACTATCTGCCTGCTGTAGCCGATTCCCTCCCTCCCTCCCCAGAGTGTTTATGGTTTGTGTGCTATCTCTGCAGAAATCCTCGCAATTGGTTTGATAAATGAAGCCTTGGACCGCAGTGACCCCGAGAGGACGATCGCAGCTCTCCTCATGCCCGCCGCTCACCTGGCTGACCTGGACTTCCTGGCCGCCCGGCGTTACCACGACATACTGGCAGCAGCCAAGCGGCACAAAGCGAAGGTACGGTGACGGCTTGAGTGGGCGAAGCAACCCCCTCCCTCCATTCCGCAGGCTGGGCGAAGCAACCCCTCCTCCATTCCCCTGGCTGGGCTGACTTCTGTTTCCCGTTTTCCCCCTACCTCCCCCCAGGTCACACAGGATGAGGCAGCAGTCCTCTGGTTTGACGAGATTCAGGACGGGATCCACGCATCCAACCAGGATTGTCAGAATGCCAGGAAAAGTGAGTCGTTCCGTTCAGGGATACACGCAAGCGGAGGCTCGGGCCCGTTGGTGTGTTTTTAAGGTCGCTGCCATGGTTTTTGGTGACACTCTCATCTCTGGAATCAGAGGGTTCGGGGTTTAACCTTGACTGGAATCCAGGTCAATGTCCTCGGTGGCAGTACTCATTGAATTCCTACAGCGGGGCAATTTAGCATGTCCACTCCACTTCACCTACTCATCTTAGGGCATCTTAGCACGGCCAATCCCCCTAACCTACACATCTTTGGACACTAAGGGACAATTTAGCATGGCCAATCCACCCTAACCTACACATCTTTGGACACTAAGGGGCAATTTAGCACGGCCAATCCACCCTAACCTGCACATCTTTGGACACTAAGGGGCAGTTTAGTACAGCTGATCCAACTCACCAGCATGTCTTTTGGATTGTGGGAGGAAACCGAAGCACCCTTAAAAAAAAAAACTGATGTAGGCACAGATTTGGGGCGGGAAGTGCGGACTCTGTACAGACAGTGACCCGAGCTGGGAATTGATCCCGGGTCCCTGGCACTGCGAGGCAGCAGTGTTTACCCACTGTGCCACCATGTTGTCCCACTTGTCTCTTGCTTTACTTGCGAATTACTTGAGTCATGCCGATAGGAAGAAAGATAGGTGGTTGGAAATCGGGGGCAAAGCGGTGCAAGGGTAAAGGTCAACAAACCGTCTGTGGGGGACCATGCTCAGAATGGAGATGTGCTGCATGTGACCCCCAGGATGCAGTCACCCACCCCTGGATTAGTTGCTTACTGTTTTGTTGTTGGCGTGAACTTTTCTGTATTTCCTACAGTACAACAGTGGCTTCGTTTCAGATGCATTGGTTTCAATGTGCTCTGGGACACCCACAGTTATGACGTAATTATAACGTTCATGGTGGGAGGTATAGGAAGGATATCCGAGGTAGATTCTTCATTCAGTGTGGAACGCACTGCCTGCTGTGATAGTGGAGTCTGACACTTTAGGAACTTTCAAGTGGTTATTGGATAGGCACATGGAGCACTCCAGAATGATAGGGAGTGGGATAGCTTAATCTTGGAATTGGATGTAGCTCAGCACAACATTGAGGGCCGAAGGGCCTATACTGTACTGGACTGTTTATGTTCTACGTATCCTGCAACTTAAAAATCTCAATAGAAACTAAAATTTAACTTCACTGTGGTGTTCCCACAAAAGCGCTGCTTATTTGGGTGTGTGAGTTTCTGTGATCTGTTGTGGTCACATGTATTGGGATACAGTGAAAAGTATTGTTTCTTGCGCGCTCTACAGACAAAACACACTATTCATTGCAAAGGAAAGGAGAGGGTGCAGAATGTGGTGTTACAGTCACAGCGAGGGGTGCAGAGAGAGATCAACTTAATGCGAGGTAGGTCCATTCAGAAGTCTGACAGCAGCAGGGAAGAAGCTGTTCTTGAGTTGGTTGATGCGTGACCTCAGACTTTTGTATCTTTTTTCCCAACAGAAGAAGGTGGAAGAGAGAATGTCAGGAGTGAATGGGGTCCTTGATTATGCCGGCTGCTTTTCCCCCGAGGCAGTGAAAGTGTCGATGGAGTCAATGGATGGGAGGCTGGGGTTTGCCTGATGGGATTGGGGCTACGTTCACCACCCTTTTGTAGTTCCTCGCGGGTCTTGGGCAGAGCAGGAGCCCAGACCGAGCTGGGATACAACCCAGAAAGAATGCTTTCTGTGGGGCATCTGTAAAAGTTGGTGAGAGTCAGAGTGGACATGCCAAATTTCCTTAGTCTTCTGAGAAAGTAGAGGCGTTGGTGGGGCTTTCTTAACTATAGTGTCAGCATGGGGAGGACCTGGACAGGTTGCTGGTGACCTACACACCTCGAAACTTGAAGCTCTCAACCCTTCTATGTATGAGAGAGAGAGAAAGAGTGGAGAGAATGTGACTTCTTCAACTTGTAGTTGTGAATGACAGCTCGCTTTGCGGACGGGCTGTAATCTACCTCCGGTCTTGTTTTCAGTGTCTTTGGGGATAGCAGCCATCAACCAGGCAATCAAGGAAGGTGTGGCGTCCCAAACACTGCGTGTTCTACGCTCGCCAGGCATGGCTCTGTGCGGTGTCATTCCAGAATGTGCCTCTGTCTACCAGTCCGAGCTGGCCACCTTGATGCGAGTTAAAGTGGAGACAGGTAAGCTACTGTTTCGGAGGTGAAGGGATGTTGTTGTTCATGTTACGGGACGTGAGCAAAGAACAAAGACAAGTGCAGCGCAGGAACGGGCTTTCGGACCTCCAAGCCTGTGCTGATCCATGATACGGTCTGTATACCTCTATTCCTTCACTATTCATGTACCTGTCCAGATGCCTCTTAAATGTTGCTAATGTGCCTGCTTCCACCACCTCTTCTGGCAGTGCCTTCCAGGTACCTACCACTCTCTGTATGAAAAACCTCCCCCACACATCTCCCATAAATTCCTCCCCACTTCTCACCTTGAACTTGTGCCCCCCTTGTCATTGAGACTTCCACCCTGGGGAAAAAGCATCTGACTATGATTTTATAGACCAGACCTTCCTCAGCGTCTGTCTTAGAACATAGAACAGTACGGGCCCTTCGGCCGTCAATATTGTGCCGAGCTACGTCTGAACCCAAGATCAAGCTATCCCGCTCCCTATCATTCTGGAGTGCTCCGTGTGCCTACCCAATAACCGCTTGAAAGTGTCCGACTCCACTATCACAGCAGGCAGTCCATTCCACGCCCCAACCACTCTCTGAGTAATGGATCTACCTTGGACATTATTCCTACATCTCCCACCATCAACCTTATAGTTACGCTCCTTAGTAACAGCAAACAGTCTTCCCAGTGAAAACAATCCCAGTTTATTCAACCTCTCCTCAGCCCTTGCAGCCAGACAACATCCTGGTGAACCTTCTTTGCACTCTCTTCAAAGCTTCCATGTCCTTCTGGTAGTGTGGCAACCAGAACTGCGCGCACAGCTCCAAATGTGGCCTAACCAAGGTCTGACATAGTTGCAACATGATTTCCCAACTCTTGTACTCAGTACGAGTGAGCATCACTTGCAGGGCCAGCATTTATTGCCCATCCCTAACTGCCCTCCATTTCAGAGGGGCACATGTTAAGTTTAAGCTAATTTTGGCCTACGTTAACACTGCAGTGAAGTTACTATGAAAATCCCCCAATCGCCACACTCCGGCACTTGTTTAGGTCTTTCATGCAGAGAGTGTGCATGAAATTTCATGCAGAGAGTGTGCATTCATCCACTGTGCCACCATCTTCCCTAAAAGGGACGTAGAACGAAGAACACAACAGCACAAACAGGCCCTTCGGCCCACAAGTTGTGCCGATCATATCCCTACCTACCAGGCCTATCCATAACCCTCAATCCCATGTATTCATCCAGAAGTCTCTGAAAAGACCCCGAGAGTTCACCACCACCTACAGCAGCCGATTCCACTCACTCACCGCCCTCTGAGGGAAAAACTTACCCCTGACATCTCCTCTGAACCTACTCCCCCAGCACCTTAAACCTGTGTCCTCTCGTAGCGACCATTCCAGCCCTGGGAAAAAGCCTCCTAGAATCCACCCTATCTATACCTCTCAACATCTTATACACCCCTATCAGGTCACCTTTCATCCTTCGTCTATCCAGGGAGAAAACACCGAGCTCCCTCAACCTATCCTCATAAGGCGTGCCCCCCCAATCCAGACAACATCCTTGTAAATTTCCTCTGCACCCTTTCAATAGCCTCCACATCCTTCTTGCAGTGAGGAACATTGGTGAACCAGATTGTCAAGATCACCATTGCTTTCAATTCCAGAGTGATAAGTTGAAATTAAATCCCACCGGCTGCTGTGGTGGGATTTGAACCTGTGTCTCTGAAGCTTTAGCCTGGAGCCTTCTGACCGCCAGTCCTGTCAAATTACCAGTCAGTCACCGTCTCCCCTTTGCCTACCTTGCGTGTTGCTTTCCCCAAAAAGCGATTCGTCACCTGCCATTTCTCTTTGATAAAGCAAACGCTGATTTTGTCTGATCGCGCTTTGATTTTCCACGTGCGTTGTTAATACTTCCTTAACGATAGACTCCAGCATTTTGTCCTGATGACCGATGTCAGGCTTACTCACTCCGGTTTCTTCCTCCCTTCTCTGTTGCATCGCAAATTACATTCGTCACCTTCTGATCCATCCTCAGATCCTGCGGGGGGAATCGCAACCACGCAAGTCCAGAGAGAGAGGGGGGGGAAGGGAGACAAGTGAGACTAATTAAATCGCTCTCTTCGAACAGCTACCAAGGCATGATGGCCCGAATGGCCACGTCCAGCACTGCAAGAGTCTAACGTCTAATGGCACAGTGGTTAACACTGTTGCCGCACAGCGCCAGAGACCTGAGTTCAATTCCAACCTCAGGTGACTGTGTGCAGTTTACACGTTCGTAGAATCCTACAATGCAGATAAAGGCCATTCAGCTCATTGTGTCTGCATCGACCACAATCTCAGCCAAGCCTTATCCCCGTAACCCTCGTGCGTTTACCCTGCTAATCCTCCTAACACCAAAGGCCAATTTAGCATGGCCAATACACCTAACCCATCCATCTTTGGATTGTGGGAGGAAACCGGAGAACCCCAGGGCAAACCCACCGGGAGAACATGCAGACTCCGCACAGACAGTGACCCAAGATGGGAATCGAACCTGGATCCCTGACACTGTGAGACGTAATGCTAATCACTGTGCCAGTGTCCCCATTATCAACGTGGGTTTCCTCCGAGTGCTCCAGTTTCCTCCCACGCTTCAAAGATGTGTAGGTTAGGGTGGATTGGCCATGCTAAATTGTCCCTTAGTGCCATGAGTTATAGAGGTTAGAAGGACTCTAATCACAGAATCTCTACAGTACAGAAACAGGCCATTGAGCCCATCAAGTCTGTACCGATCACAAACCCACTCTATTCCCTTAACCTCACATTTATCTCTGCTAATCCCCCACACAATAGGGTCAATTTAGCAATCCAGCCCCCCTCACTTGTACATCTTTGGACTGTGAAGGGAAACCAGAGCATCCGCAGGAAACTCACACAGACACAGGGGAAGAACATAGAACACTACAGCACAGAACAGGCCCTTCGGCCGTCGATGTTGCGCCGACCAATTATGAAAAAAGCAATGCCCCTCCAAACTAAACAATTCCCGTCTCTTCCATATACTTATCAACTAACCTCTTAAACGCCACCAAACTTGGCGCATCTACAACTGCTGCAGGCAGGGCATTCCACTCCCGAACTACCTTTTGGGTAAAGAACCTACCTCTGACATCCGTCCTATAACTATCACCCCTTAATTTAAAGCTGTGTCCCCTCGTGCTAGCTTTCTCAGTCTAGATGAACAGAGGGATCTTGGTGTGTATGTGCATAGATCCCTGAAAGTAGGCAGTCAAGTCGAGAAGGTTGTTAAGAAGGCATATGGCGTCTTGGCTTTTATTGGTAGGGGGATTGAATTTCGGAGCCGCAACGTCATGTTGCAACTGTACAAAACTCTAGTGCGGCCGCACTTGGAGTATTGTGTGCAGTTCTGGTCCCCCACATTATAAGAAAGATGTGGAGGCATTGGAGAGGGTACAGAGGAGGTTTACCAGGATGTTGCCTGTATGGAGGGCAGGTCTTATGAAGAGAGGCTGAGGGATTTGAGGTTGTTTTCGTTAGAAAGGAGGCGGCTAATAGGGGACCTAATCGAAACATATAAGATGATTAGAGGTTTAGATAGGGTGGACAGTGATAGCCTTTTTCCTAGGATGGAGAAAGCTAGTACGAGGGGACACAGCTTAAATTAAGGGGTGATAGTTATAGGACGGATATCAGAGGTAGGTTCTTTACCCAAAGGGTGGTTCGGGAGTGGAATGCCCTGCCTGCAGAAGTTGTAGATGCGCCAAGTTTGGTGGCGTTTAAGAGGTTAGTTGATAAGTATATGGAAGAGAAGGGAATGGTTTAGTTTGGAGGGGCATTGCTTTTTATATTGGTCGGCGCAACATCGAAGGCCGAAGGGCCTGTTCTGTGCTGTAATGTTCTATGTTCTATGTTCTCCATCCTAGGAAAAAGGCTATCACTGTCCACCCTATCTAAACCTCTAATCATCTTATATGTTTCGATTAGGTCCCCTCTTAGCCGCCTCCTTTCTAACGAAAATAACCTCAAATCCCTCAGCCTCTCTTCATAAGACCTGCCCTCCATACCAGGCAACATCCTGGTAAACCTCCTCTGTACCCTTTCCAATGCCTCCACATCTTTCTTATAATGCGGGGACCAGATCTGTACACAATACTCCAAGTGCGGCCACACTAGAGTTTTGTACAGTTGCAACATGACTTTGCGGCTCCGAAATTCAATCCCCCTACCAATAAAAGCTAAGACTCCGTATGCCTTCTTAACAACCTTATCGACTTGATTGCCAACTTTCAGGGATCTATGCACATATACACCAAGATCCTCTGTTCATCAACACTATTAAGAGTTCTACCATTAGCCCTATACTCTACACATTTGTTATTCCTGCCAAAGTGAATTACCTCACACTTTTCCACATTAAACTCCATTTGCCACCTCTTGGCCCAGCTCTGCAACTTGTCTAAGTCCCTCTGCAAACTATAACACCCCTCTTCACTATCTACCACTCCACCGACTTTAGTGTCATATGCAAATTTACTAATCCATCCTTCAATACCCTCATCCAGATCATTTATAAAAATTACAAACAGCAGGGGCCCCAAAACAGACCCCTGAGGTACACCACTTGTCACCATGGCAGACTCCATACAGTCAGTGACCCGAGCCTGGCACTGTGAGGCAGAGCCACTGTGCCACCCGTTAGCGGGGTTGTGATGTAAAGCTGGGTAAGAATGGGTACAGACTTGATGGGCCAGACAGCCTCCTGCACTGTACAGATTCAATGCTCTCGCGTCAGGAAGGCAAACCACTTCTCGTTACTGCTCCCGTTCTTCAGGGGACAACCGGAGCAGCTGGGTGAAACACAAGCTGAAGGATGGCTCGGCGTACTACTTCAACCTGCACACGCTGGAGGGAAGCTGGGAGCGGCCCAAGGGTTTCGTTCAGAATTCCACACAGCTCGGCAGGGATGAGATCCAGGTACTGCATTGCTGACCCTCTCCCTGTGCCATTCGGCTGCCTGAGGCTTTATCGGAATGGCGAAACGCGAGGGGTGGGGGAATCTGTGGCTGCCGGAGTTCGATATTGAGACTATCTATTCTAGGAGCTAAGAGATGGATCAGAACATCTGAGGGAACTGGGGAGGAGCACGCACTTAACGCGAGAATAGGAGGGGAAGTTCAGAGGAGATGTGAAGGGTACATTTTTGTACACGGAGAGAGGCAGATGTCTGGAACGCGCTGCCAGGGGTGGATTGGTCATGTGGATTGGCCATGCTAAATTGTCCCTTAGTGTCCAAAGATGTGCGGGTTAGGGTGAATTGGCCGTGCTAAATTGTCCCTTAGTGTCCAAAGATGTGCAGGTTAGGGTGGATTGGCCGTGCTAAATTGTCCCTTAAGATTAAGAGACTTTTAGATAAGCACTTGACTATATGAGGAAGAGAGGGATATGGAGCATGGTCAGATAGAAGGAATTAGTTTAATTTGCTGTCACGTTTGGCCAGCGATATTGTGGTAAAGGGCCTGTTCATGTGCTGTACTGTCCTACATTCTATTTTGGGGATTGAACATCGAAAGCTCATGGACAGGAACGAAAAAAACCCAAAAAAAGAATGGAATGTCAGCCTTTATCTCGAGGCTTCTGGAATACAACAACGGGAGGGAGGGAAGTGTGGTGATTTGCCTGTACCGAACTCAATTAGATTATTAATTAGATTTATTATTCTCACATGTACTGGGATACAGTGAAAAGTATTGTTTCTTGCGCGCTATACAGAGTATACCGTTCACAGAGAAGGAAAAGAGAGGGTGCAGAATGCAGTGTTACAGTCACAGCCAGGGGTGTTGAGAAAGACCAGCTCAATGCGAGGTGGGTCCATTCAAAAGTCTGACAGCAGCAGGGAAGAAGCTGTTCTCGAGTCGGTCGGTACGGGACCTCAGACTTTTGTATCTTTTTCCCGATGGAAGAAGGTGGAAGAGAGAATGTGTGGGGGTCCTTGATTATGCCGGCTGCTTTTCCCCGAGGCAGCGGGAAGTGTAGATGGAGTCAACGGATGGGAGGCTGGTTCGAGTCAGACTCCATAGTGAGTAATTTGATTCAGTTCTAGGGTTCTGGACCTCGGGGGATGCCCTCGAGGGTGGGGAGCAGCACAGATTGACCTGACCGATCCCAGGGCTGATTGCAATGGGGGTGGAGGGCGGGGCTCCGGAGCAAAGGGACGGGAGTTAAAATTTGAGTCAGGCTGTTGTAGGGTGATGAGAAAGTCTGGAACTCCCTCCTGAACAAGCTGTGGAGACTGGCACCCAATTAACAATCTCACATGGGTGAGTTTTGGTTGGGCAAAGGGACCGGGGACAGGTGGGCCGGGGGACAGGTGGGCCGGGGACAGGTAGGGCGGGGGACAGGTGGGCCGGGGACAGGTGGGCCGGGGGACAGGTGGGCCGGGGGACAGGTGGGCGGGGACAGGTGGGCCGGGGGACAGGTGGGCCGGGGGACAGGTGGGCCGGGGACAGGTGGGCGGGACAGGTGGGCCGGGGGACAGGTGGGCCGGGGGACAGGTGGACCAGAATCGGGGACTTGATGACCACTCAGTGTTCCTCTGGGTGCAGACAGCTCTCGGTGAGGGGGCTGTTAGTGGCACTGGGATCAGAGGCATTGCGTTAACCAGCAATTTATGTGCATCATGCAAGAACTGACCATTGATACCTTTATTTCCCCTCCCCCCTCCTACTCCTCCTCCTCCCTACTCCTCCTCCTCCCCTACTCCTCCTCTCCCCTACTCCTCCTCCTCCCCTCCTCCTCTCCTCCCCCCCTCCTCTCCTCCTCCTCCCCCCCCCTCCTCCCCCCCCTCCTCCTCCTCCCCCCCTCCTCTCCCCCTCCTCCTCCTCCTCCTCCCCCCCCTCCTCCTCCCCTCCTCCCCCCCCACTCCTCCCCCCCTCCTCCCCCCTCCTCCCCCCTCCTCCACCCCCTCCTCCTCCCCCCCTCCCCCCCCTCCCCCCCTCCTCCCCCCCCTCCTCCCCCCCATCCTCCCCCCCCTCCTCCCCCCCCCCTCCCCCCTCCTCCCCCCCTCCCTCCCCCCCCTCCTCCCCCCCCCTCTCCCCACCCCCTCCTCCCCCCTCCTCCCCCCCTCCTCCTCCCCTCCTCCTCCCCCTCCTCCTCCCCCTCCCCCCCCACTCCCCCCCCCCCCCCTCCCCCCCCCTCCCCCCCCCTCCCCCCCCCTCCTCCCCCCCCTCCCTCCCCCCTCCCCCCCTCCTCCTCCTCTCTCCCCCCCCTCCTCCTCCCCCCCCTCCTCCTCCTCCCCTCCCTCCTCCCCCTCCCCTCTCCCCCCTCCTCCCCCTCCTCCTCCTCCTCCCTCCTCCTCCCCCTCCTCCTCCCCCCCCCCCCTCTCCGCCCCCCCCTCCTCTCCGCCCCTCCTCTCCCCCCTCCCCCCCCCCCCCACTGGCCTTCGCTTCGCCTCACTCGCCTCCAGGCCACCGTGACTGGAGTAACAGCCATTTACAATCGAGAGCAGCTGTGGAGGAGTAACGAGAGGCTGATTACACGTCTCCAGGCCCACATGAGGGGCTACCTTGTCCGCGCCGACCTGAACACTCGCAAACACTTCCTCCATAAGCAGCTGCCAGCCATCATCAAGATCCAGGTACGGGCGTGCCTGCTTTTCCTTGCCCCTTCCCATCCCACTAGATTAGAGCGTCGATTTCTGCCTGATAATTTGACCGTAGTGGGTGACTGTGGGTCAGATATGCACCACGGTCTTCCCTCTGGACCTCTCTGCAGGGATTCAATGGAAATAAATGTAAAAATCCAATTCGTCCCCATGCGGGCAATTGACTGAAAGCCTTTTTGGGGCTAGCACCACTGCATCACACAGTGCCAGGGACTTGGGTTTGATTCCTGGCTTTGGTCACTATCTGTGCGGAGTCTCTCCCCTGTGTCTGCGTGAGTTTCCTCCCACAGTCTGAAAGATGTGCAGAATAGAAGGTTTAAGCAATTAATCGTTAATTGTCCCTTAGTATCCAAAGATGTGCGGGTTAGGTGGATTGGCCACTGCTAAATTGCCCCTTAGTGTCCAAAGATGTGCAGGTTAGGGTGGATTGGCCGTGCTAAATTGCCCCTTAGTGTCCAAAATTATGCGGGTTAGGGGCATTGGCCGTGCTAAATTCTTCCTCCGTGTACCTGAACAGGCGACAGAGTGAGGAAACTAAAGGATTTTCACAGTAACTTCATTGCAGTGTTAATGTAAGCTTACTTGTGAGACTAATATATAAAAAAAAATCCTTCCTCTAGTGAGGCAACCAGAACTACAGAAATACTCAAACTGTAGCCTAACCAGCGCTCTGTAGAACTCTAACATGACCTCCCTGCTTTTATACTCTATTCCACGTTTGACCTGCTCTGCTGGCTACAGTATTTCCACGTGTATGGTCCAGTTCAGTTTCTGGTCAATGGTAACTCCATTGAACCCCAGGATATTGGGTGTTCACCTCCTGTCACCCTGTAAGCATCCTGGAGCAACGTGCTGGAGTACTCAGAGAACAAAACAGCACGGGAAACAGATCCTTCGGCCCAACGAGCCCCCGCCGCCACCCCGATGTTCCCACCTCTATCCGCGATCCCTGCCTGTGTTTATAGATCAATGGATTGAAAACCAAATTTGAGACAATTTAGGGAGAATTTGTTCTGCCAATTAGCCTAAGAGCACATCTTTGGGATGCGGGAGGAAACCGGAGCACGTTGTTGTATTCAGTTAAAGGATGCGACCATTTGTGGTAATAGGCTGTCCCTTCAGACGCACCGCGTCCCTGAAGCGGCTGTGCATCCGTGTGCCAAATGTTCCTGCAACTCGCGGGTAATAAACACGCCCTCGCCACTGCGTCAGCGTTCGAGGAATAAGTATTTAAAAGTATATTTAGCTCCTTCCTCTCGCTGCTAGGTTTTAATTCCAAAGTTGAGCTGTATTAAAGAAATTGTGCTTTTGCGATGGATGGTAACTCTGAGGGAAATAATGTCCAGCTGTCTCTCTCATTTCAGTCACATTGGAGAGGCTGCAGACAGCGGAGAGATTATCAGCAGAGACTTCTTCACTTTCGAGACAACACAGATGCTGTAATTAAGGTACCATGGCTTTGGTCTCCCCTTCACATGTAATATTAATTAATTATAATGGGGGGGGCGCGGGTGCTGCTGTAAATATTTAAAGCTCCTTCAGTGGCTGGCTGACTGATCCCATCCAGTTGAGCCCCACAGGTGAGGTTTGGATGCGGTAGGTGTTAATGGATTGTGAGGGAGAACAGGGTTTGGAAGTGGGATCTCGCTCCTGCTCTGCACTTGAATTTGATTTATTATTGTCATGTGTATTGGGATACAGTGAAAAGTATTGTTTCTTGCGCGCTACACAGACAAAGCATACCATTCATAGAATACACAGGGGAGAAGGGAAGAGAAGGATGTAGTGTTACGGTCACACCTAGGCTGTGGAGAAGGATCAACTTAGTCTCTGAAGAAGTGCTGGTTAGGGTGCATTGGCCATGCTAAATTCTCCCTCAGTATACCCAAACAGGCGCCGGAGTGTAGCGACTATGGGATTTTCACAGTAACTTCATTGCACTGTTAATGTCAGCCTACTTGTGAGACTAATAAGTAAACTTTAGATATTGTGTTCTGTTCTGGGCACCGCTTTTTTTTTAGGAAGGATGGGGTTTGATTTGATTTCTTATTGTCACATGTATTAGGGTACAGTGAAAAGTATTGTTCCTTGCGCGCTGCGCAGACAAAGCATACCATTCATAGAGTACACAGATTTAATTTATTATTGTCACATATATTACAGTGACAAGTATTGTTCTGTGCTACACAAACCGTTCATAGAGAAGGAAAGGAGAGAGAGAATGCAGAATGTAGTGTTACAGTCAGGGTGTTAATGTGTGGGGTTATGTGGGTAGTCGGGGGGGGTGGTGGGCTTAGATAAGGTGCTCTTTCGGAGTATTGGTGCAGGTTTGATGGGCTGAATGCCCTCCTACACTATGGGGATTCGATGAATCAATCTTGCAGAGGGGTGGTATGGGAATAATGGGCTGAATGGCCTCGCTTACTGTCACCGTTCTAGTGATGGAGAGCAGGGTGTTTTCCCTATTTTGAGCGGTTAGCTGGTGTGAAAGTATTTAGCCCGGAGAGTTTGTCGAGCTGCCCTCAGGCTGGTCCTGAGCGTTGCTTTCTCTGTCGCTGCTGTTGCGTTTGACGTGCCTTTCCTGTTTGACGTTCCAGATCCAGTCCTGGGTGCGAATGTGGCAGGCACAGAGGAGGTACAGGGCCAGGCTGCGGCACTTCAAGAACAATGTAAGCTTGGTGGGATAATGCCCGTGTTATCAGCGTCCCTGCTTACAGGAACCTGGCAGCCTCTAACCTGCTGGAGAAACAGAAAAAGATGTCAATGACCACAGCCATTCTGATGAAAGCTTTCTTTACTTTTCTCTTCAGGCCTTGATTACCCTCCTCTCTTGGATCTGTGTGTATCTTTATTTAATTTGTCTTCACTCTAACAGTGCGATTTGAACCCCTACGCTGCTGACGTCTGTGCCTTGTGGGTCTAAACTCTGGAATTCCTTCTCTTAAATCTTGCTACCCCATCTTTTAGAACATTCTTTAGAATCAACCTCTTTCACCAACGTTAACTGCCTCAGTATCTCTCTGGCCATCTCTGTGGGTTGTGGGATTTGAACCCAGATCCCCCGATCTTTGCTCTGCAGTGATTCCAGAACTCAGTAAAGTTTCACAACACCAATTTTAAATCCAACCAATTTATTTGATAGTAAATTTGCGAGCTTTCGACACTATGTGCCTTTGTCAGACAAATGCAGTGTTCTGGCATTTGCCTGACGAAGGCACATAGTGTCGAAAGCTCGCAAATTTACTATCAGATAAATTGGTTGGATTTAAAATTGGTGTTGTGAAACTTTACTGAGTTTACCCCAGTCCAACCCCGGCATCTCTACATCGTGATTCCAGAAGGCAGCTCACCACCATATTCTCGAGGGGCAACTGGGAACGAACAGTAAACTCTGGCCCAGCCAGCAATGCCCATGTCCCACAAATGAATAACACAGGGACGTAACTGAACAATTACGAAATTATTTGCGAAAAGATATATTGCCCTTGGAGGGAGTACACAGAAGGTTCACCAGGCTGATACCGGAGATGAGGGGGTTAGCTCACGAGGAGAGATTGAATAGATTGGGTCTGTACTCGTTGGAGTTTAGAAGGCTGAGGGGGGATCTTATAGAGACTTAGAAGATAATGAAGGAGCTCGATAGAATAGAGACAGAGAAATTCTTCCTCGTTAGAAAGGATAGCAGAACTTGAGGGCACAGCCTCAAAATAAGTGGGGGCGGGGTGCAATTTAGAACAGAGTTGAGGAGGAACTTCTTCACTCAAAGGGTGGTGAATCTCTGGAATTCTCTGCCCGTTGAAAGAGTGGAGGCTCCCTCGCTGAATATATTTAGGTCACGGGTAGATAGATTTCTGATAGACAAGGGAATTAAAGGTTATGGGAGCAGGCAGGTAAGTGGAACTGATCCACTTCAGATCAGCCATGATCTTATTGAATGGCGGGGCAAGCTCGAGGGGCTGGATGGCCGACTCGTGCTCCTATTTCTATGTAATTGCGTTTGTCTCACTAATCAGGTAGACCTCAGCGTAATAAAGTGAATTGTCCTTTAAAAATATTTCATGGGTTATGGGTGTCGCTGACATGTGAGTATTCAACGCCCATCTCTAGTTGCCCGAGGGCAATTGAGAGTCAACCACATTGCTGTGACTATGGAGACACGGAAACATGGAATCCCGATAGAGCAGAAGGAGCCATTTGGCCCATCGAGGCTGCATTGACCACAATCCCACCAAGGCCCTATTCCCATAATCCCACACACATTTACCCTGCCAGTCCCCTCACACTAAATGGACAATTTAATATGGCCAACCAATTAAACATCTTTGGATTTTTGGGAGGGAAACCAGAGCAACTGGAGGAAACCCGCGCAGACATGGGGAGAATGTGCAGATTTCACGCAGACAGTGACCTGAGCCGGGAATTGAACCCAGGTCACTGGAGCAGTGAGGCAGCAATGCTAACCGCTAAGAGATGGGCGATGAGCTAGCAGTGTTATCGCTAGACTGTTAATCCAGAAGCTCAGCTAATGTTCTTGGGGACCTGGGTTCGAATCCCACCATGGCAGATGGTGAAAGTTGAATTCAATAGGAAAAAAAAATCTGGGATTAAGAATCTACTAATGATCCATTGTGGGAAAAACCCATCTGGTTCCTTTTAGGGAAGGAAATCTGCTGTCCTTAACCTAGTCTGGTCTACATGCAGCCTACACATGAGAGGCACAGTGGTTAGCACTGCTGCCTCACAGCATCGGGGACCTGGCTTGGGTCACTGCTCTGGCAGCCACAGTATTTATATGGCTGGGTCCAGTTCAGTTTCTGGTCAATGGTAACCCCCAGGATGTTGATAGTGAGGGGGGGAATTCAGTGATGGTCAATGGTAACCCCCAGGATGTTGATAGTGGGGGGGATTCAGTGATGGTCAATGGTAACCGCCCTCCCGGGCGTTGATAATGGGGAGGATTCAGTGATGGTCAATGGTAACCCCAGGATGTTGATAGTGGGGGGGATTCAGTGATGGTCAATGGTAACCCCCAGGATGTTGATAGTGGGGGATTCAGTGATGGTCAATGGTAACCCCCAGGATGTTGATAGTGGGGGGGATTCAGTGATGGTCAATGGTAACCCCCAGGATGTTGATAGTGGGGGGGATTCAGTGATGGTCAATGGTAACCCCAGGATGTTGATAGTGGGGGGATTCAGTGATGGTCAATGGTAACCCCAGGATGTTGATAGTGGGGGGGATTAGTGATGGTCAATGTAACCCCCAGGATGTGATAGGGGGATTCTGAGGTCAATGGAACCCCCAGGATGATAGTGGGGGATTCAGTTGCTGGTCAATGGTAACCCCCAGGATGTTGATAGTGAAGTGGGGGGGGGTGAATTTAGTGAAAAGGCTTCTCCTGTGGAATCTGTACCCCATCAAGGGCAGGGGGAAGCCAAACCCAGAGGAAGCACAGATCTGCTCGTGGAGGCCGTAATTAAATCAGCCTTGCTCTTGCCAAACAGCAGAGCAGGCTCATGAAGCCAAATGGCCTGCCTGCTCCTCCTAATTCCTTTGTCTGTTTGACTCATTAGTTTCTGAACACTTCATGCTTGCTTTCGGAAAACCTGGGTTCCAAACACAGGCTGCGTGTTCATCAGTGACTGCAAGAGAGCTGGTGCCTGGGCGGCACAGTGGTTAGCAGTGCTGCCTCACAGCGCCAGGGATCATGTCTGGGTGGATTTCCCCCCCATAGTTGGAAAGATGTGTAGGTTAGGGTGGATTGGCCGTGCTAAATTGTCCCTTAGTGTCCAAAGATGTGCAGGTTAAGGTGGATTGGCCGTGCTAAATTGCCCCTTAGTGTCCAAAGATGTGCAGGTTAGGGTGGATTGGCCATGCTAGACTGTCTCAAGATATGGCATTTGGGTGGATTGGCCTTGCTAAGTTGTCTCAAGATGTGTTGGTTAGATGTGTTGGCCGTGCTAAATTCTTCCTCAGTGTACCCGAACAGGCGCCGGAATGTGGCGATTAGGAGTAACTTCATTTCAGTGTTAATGTAAGCCAAGGTGACAAATGAATACATTTTAAATAATCTTTGGTACATACTCAGTTACCCTTCCCTTACTCGCTAACCACAGAACGTTTCTATTGGCGTTGTTATTTTGCCCTGTCTTAGTTCTTGTACCAGACTGTAAATGTGTGCCATCTCAATTATTTACCAGCCTCCCATCAGGGAGCTGATCCACTCTGAATGTGGTGACTAACAGATGTCCACTAGATACAAGTCCCAGTGATGTGGTTCTCCACACAGTCTAACAAGCTATTTTCTTGCATTCCTGCAGATTGCTGCAGTGGTAAAGATCCAAGCGTTCGTCAGGGCAAACAAGGCCCGAGGAGACTACAAACTGCTGGGTAAGTAATATTTAAACACAACCGCGGTTCTTCCGGGGTCTGCGATGGTTTCCTCTCAGTAAATGTTGCCAGCTGAAGAGCAGCTTCCAATAGAGGTTCCAACTGCAGAAGCTGCTCTCCGAATTCAGTCTCGCTTCTGCCAGAGCTCTCTCAGCTGGCATCACAGAGCCCTCACAGTGCTGGAGGAACCCATTCAGCCTATTGAGTTTGCACCAGCGTTCATTCATTCCCACCCTGTTACCCCACATATTACCTCACTAATTCCCCAACCTGCACATCTTTGGACACTAAGGAGCAATTTAGCATGGCCAATCCACCCTAACCTGCACATCTTTGGAACTAAGGGACAATTTAGCACGGCCAATCCACCCTAACCTGCACATCTTTGGAACTAAGGGACAATTTAGCACGGCCAATCCACCCTAACCTGCACATCTTTGGAACTAAGGGACAATTTAGCACGGCCAATCCACCCTAACCTGCACATCTTTGGAACTAAGGGACAATTTAGCATGTCCAATCCACCTAACCTGCACATATTTGGGCATTAAGGAGCAATTTAGCACGGCCAATCCACCTAACCCATGCGTTTTTGGACACTAAGGGACAATTTAGCATGGCCAATCCACCTAACCATCAAGCTGTATCACAGCTTGATATGATTCTTGTTCTGCCCAAGACCGCAAGAAACTACAAAAGATTGTGAATGCAGCACAATCCATCACGCAAACCAACCTCCCATCCATTGACTCTGTCTACATGTCCCGCTGCCTCGGGAAAAGCTGCCAGCATAATCAAGGGCCCCGCTCCCCCCAAACCCTGGATGTTGTCTCCTTTTCTGTTGGGAAAAAGATACAAAAGTCTGAGATCACATACCAAACGACCCAAGAACAGCTTCTTCCCTGCTGCCATCAGACTTTTGAATGAACCTCTCTTGCATTAAGTTGATCTTTCTCTACACCTTAGCTTTGACTGTAACTCTGCACGCTCTCCTCTCCTTCTCTGTGAACAGTGTGCCTTGTCTGTATAATGCGTAACAGACAATATTTTTCACTGCATGCTAATACTTGTGATAACAATGAAACAAATCAAATCTAACCTTACTCATCTTGGGGCAAGGCCAATCCCACCTAACCTGCACACCTTGAGACAATTTACCACGGCCGATCCATCGAACCTATGTATCTTTCAGACTGTGGGAAGAAACTAAAGCACTCGAAGGAAACCCAAGCCGAAACAGGGAGAACGTACAGATTCCCAAGTGGGAATCGTGCCCAGATCCTTGGTGCCGAGAGGCAGGGATGCTAACCACTTTGCAGCAGCAACAGCCTGAGCTTGGGGGGGGGGGTGTGTGGTGCCTGATATATTTTCCACTCTGCAAGGTTGGTAAAGCGCTTGCTTGCAATCAGCAGGATGTGGAATCGGGTAGGTGATCTAACGCACCGCTTTTAACATGCTGCAAAATGCTCCGCTATACCAAGGACCTTTCCCTCTGGTAGGTGGGCACTGGGGACCCCACAACGGGGCTGAAAACAGCCCTGATTTTCCTCGCTTTCCTGGCCCACCGTTCCTCTTTGTCCGGTGCCGACTGTGGATCTCGCTGTGTACAAAACCGTTCCTGCCTTTTCCCTGTGCCATTCCGTCGAAAGCCTGTGCTTGAAGCACTCCCCCGTGCCGTTAACCTTTTTTAAAACAAAAACCCGTGTGTCCCTCAGTGCGAGCCAAGAACCCCCCGCTGAGCGTGGTGCGGAAGTTTGCACATCTCCTGGAATGCAGCGACCATGACTTCCGCGAGGAGTGGGAGCTGATGCGACTGCGGGAGGAGGTGGTACAGCACATCCGTTCCACCCGGCACCTGGAGCAGGACCTCAACACCATGGACATCAAGATCGGGCTGCTGGTGAAGAACAGGATTACCCTGCAGGTGAGGATCTATTTGGCCTTTCCAGGCAGGTAGGTGGCAGTTCAAACTCCTCCTGCTGTGGGACTACACGTCCCAACCTGTATGTTTCGAAGGGGTTGTGCAGTCTTGAATGGGCAAGAATGAAAAGCATCGAGAGAGGCCATTTGGCCCCTCTGCTCTGTGCTGGTGTTTCTGCTCTGCACAAGCCTCCTCACACCCCCCTCTTTATCTGACCCCCTCAACATATCCTTCACTTCCTTTCCCCCTCATCTATCCAGCTTCCCTCCCCTCAATGTATCTCACCCTGTAGGAACGAGTCCTACATTCACCCCCCCCCCCCCCCCCCCCCCCCCCCCCCCCCCCCCCCCCCCCCCAAAATAGTAGCAAGTCCCATATTCTCCCCAACTCCCCCTGTGGAGCGAGCCCACATTCTCCCCCTTCTCCATGGGCTCGGATCCCACGTTGTCTGCCACTCTCCCGCAGATCCGCAATGTCCTCTTCTCTCCCGTGGGGAACAAATCCCACATTCTCCTTCACTCCCCCTCTGGGTGCGGATCCCATATTGTCCGCACCCTACTGCGGATCCTGCAGTGTCCTTCGCTCCCCCGTGGGGAACGAATCCCACGTTCTCCTTCACTCCCCCTCTGGGTGCAGATCCCGTATTGTCCGTCACTCCTACTGCGGATCCTGCAGTGTCCTTTGCTCCCCCATGGGGAACGAGTCCCACGTTCTCCTTCACTCCCCCTCTGGGTGCAGATCCCGTATTGTCCATCACTCCTACTGCGGATCCTGCAGTGTCCTTGGGGGAGTGAGTACCACATTCTCCTTCACTCCCCCTCTGGGTGCAGATCCTGTATTGTCCGTCACTCCTACTGCGGATCCTGCAGTGTCCTTGGGGGAGCGAGTACCACATTCTCCTTCACTCCCCCTCTGGGTGCAGATCCCGTATTGTCCGTCACTCCTACTGCGGATCCTGCAGTGTCCTTGGGGGAGTGAGTACCACATTCTCCTTCACTCCCCCTCTGGGTGCGGATCCCGTACTGTCTGTCACTCCTACTGCGGATCCTGCAGTGTCCTCCACTCCCCCATGGGGAACAAGTCCCACGTTCTCCCGCTGTGGGAGCGAGTCCCACCTCCCCCCCCCCCCACTTGCCCCACGAGAGTGAGCTTTTGGTCAGAGGCGTGGCTGCTGTGATTCACTGCTTCCTCGTTGGCACGTTAGCGGACAGTGACTTCACCCCGCGAGTCCCGTAGAGATGTGTCTCTGAAGAACCCGGATAATGTTGCTTCTGTTTCACAGGAAGTCGTTTCCCACTGCAAGAAGCTCACCAAGAAGAACAAAGGGCATCTGTCAGACCTGATGGGGATCGACAAGCAGAAGGGGTTAAAGGCTCTCAGCAGAGAGAAACGCCAGAAGCTCGAGGCATACCAACATCTCTTCTACGTCCTGCAGGTAACTGGGTTTGGCCGTGACAATGTCCCCTTCTGTGACATTGGTAAGGCCCACGCTTGGAATACTATGTGCAGTTCTGGTCACCCTATTATAGAAAGGATATTATTAAACTAGAAAGAGTGCAGAAAAAGATTTACTAGGATGCTACCGGGACTTGATGGATTGAGGCTGGATAGACTGAGACTTTTTTCTCTAGGAGCGTAGAGGGGTGACCTTACAGAGGTCTATAAAATAATGAGTGGGCACAGATCAGCGAGATAGTCCATATCTTTTTCTCCAAAGGTAGGGGGGAGTCTAAAACTAGAGGGCGTAGGTTTAAGGTGAGAGGGGAGAGATACAAAAGGATCCAGAGGGGACAATTTTTGCACACAGAGGGTGGTGAGTGTCTAGAACGAGCTGCCAGAGGCAGTAGTAGAGGCGGGTACAATTTTATCTTTTAAAAAGCATTTAGATAATTACATGGGTAAGATGGAGGGATATGGGCCAAATGCAGGCAATTGGGACGAGCTTAGGGGTTTAAAAAAAAAGGCGGCATGAATCAGTTGGGCCGAAGAGCCTGTTTTCATGCTGTAAACCTCTATGACTGTCTGTTAGTTGACTTGGGGTTATATTCCTATTTTTATTCATTCGTGAGACATGGGCGTCACTGGATAGTCTAGAATTTATTACCCACCTCGAGTTTCCCTTGGAGGGGCAGTTGAGAATCAACCACGTTGCGGTGGCAGCGGAGCCACGTGTTGGCCAGACCGGGATAAGGATGGCAGATTTTCCTTCCTCGAAGGGAACCTGATGGGTTTTTCTGACAATGGGTCATCAGTAGATTCTTAATCCCAGATTTTTTAAATTGAATTCAAACTCCACCATCTGCGGTGGCGAGATTTGAACCCGGCTCCCCAGAACATTTGCTGAGTTTCAAGATGAATGATCCAGCAACAATACCACTCGGGTATCACCTCCCCTTGAAGAGATCACCAGATCTCTGGTTGATGTTTGATTTGATTTGTTATTGTCGCATGTATTGTGGGATATAGTGGAAAAGTATTGTTTTTTGCGCACTATACAGACAAAGCATACCGTTCACAGCGAAGGAAAGGAGACAGTGCAGAATGTAGTGTTACAGTCACAGCGAGGTGTGGAGAAAGATCAGCTTAATGTGAGGTAGGTCCGTTGACAGCAGCAGGGAAGAAGCTGTTCTTGAGTCGGTCGGTGCGTGACCTCAGACTTTTGTATCTTTTTCCCGACGGAAGAAGGTGGAAGGGAGAAGGATGCGTGGTGGGGGGGGCGTCCTCGATTATGTTGGCTGCTTTTCCCCCGTGGCAGCAGGAAGTGTAGATGGAGTCGATGGATGGGAGGCTGGTTTGTGTAATGGATTGGGGCTACATTGACAAAATTTTGTAGTTTCTTGCGGTTTTGGGCAGAGCAGGAGCCCATATCAAGCTGTGATACACCCAGAATCGAAAGTGGAAGAGGGAATGGGTGACAATTGAAACTGTGACCTTTATTACATAAATCCTGAATGTTTATTTAGTGAGTTTGTTATTGCTGGGAAGTTAAGTCTCGGGGAAGGCTGCATAGTTCAAGTTACCTCCATTCTGATTTGGGGAGACGATGGCCCAGTGTATTATACTATTAATCTAGAAACTCCAGCTAATGTTCTGGGGGACCGGGGTTCAAATCCCACTACGGCAGGTAGTGGAATTCAATTTAAAAAAATCTGGAATTAAGAATCTGCTGATGGTTGGAAAAACCCATCTGGTTTCCTTTAGGGAAGGAAATCTGCTGCCCCTACCCTGGCCTGGCCTACATGTGACTCCACAGTCACTGCAATGTGGGTTGACTCTCAACTAGGACAACTCAGGATGGGTAATAAATGCTGGCCCAGCCAGCGACACGCATATCCCATTAATGAGTTTAAAAAAAAAATTCTCACAGAATCCCCACAGTGCAGAAGGAGGCCATTCAGCCCAACACGTTTGCACTGAGCTCCAACAGAGCATCTTACCGGACCATGTTTCGGTGACCCCACTGATTTTCCCCCTAACCTGCACATCTTTGGACACTAAGGGACAATTTAGCACGGCCAATCCACCCTAACCTACACATCTTTGGACACTAAGGGGCAATTTAGCATGGCCAATCCACCCTAACCTGCACATCTTTGGACACTAAAGAGGAATTTAGTATGGCCAATCCGCCTAATCTACTGATTTTTGGACACTAAGGGGACAATTTGGCATGGCCAATCCACCTAACCAACACATTTTTGGACTGCGGGAGGAAACTGGAACACCAGGAGGAAACCCACGCAGACACGGGGAGAATGTGCAGACTCCACACAGACAGTGACCCGAGGCCAGAAGTGAAGTCAGGTCCCTGGTGCTGTGAGGCAGCAGTGCTGACCACCGTGCTACCATTGTATTTTGTGATGTTACTGACTACCTGAAAATGTGGCTACTCTTGTTGCGGCCGGAATCTCGACAGCTTTTGATCTGCTTCTCTCTTTCTCTCCTCACAGACGAAGCCCGTCTACCTGGCCAAGCTGATTTTCCAGATGCCTCAGAACAAATCGACCAAGTTTATGGACTCTGTGATATTCTCTCTCTACAACTACGCGGCCAATGAGAGGGAGGGCTACCTGCTCCTACGCCTCTTCACCACTGCCCTTCGAGAGGAGATTAAGTAGGTGATTGCAGTGACGGCGCGCCCCCGCTTGTGACACGGACAAGTTCCCTAATGTTTGGTAGCTTAATGCGCAGTGTAGCAGGACTTGTCATTAGAATAGAACCCCCATGGTGGCATTCGGACCATCGAGCCTGCACTGACCACAATCCCCCCCCCAAGATCCTGTCCTTGTAACCTTAACACATTTATCCTGCTGCTCCCCCCCCCGCCACTAAGGCAATTTAGCATGGCCAATCCACCCTAACCTGCACATCTTTGGACACTAAGGCAATTTAGCATGCCAATCCACCCTAACCTGCACATCTTTGGATACTAAGGGCAATTTAGCATGCCCAATCCACCCTAACCTGCACATCTTTGGACACTAAGGGGCAATTTAGCACGGCCAATCCACCCTAACCTGCACATCTTTGGACACTAAGGGGCAATTTAACACGGCCAATCCACCCTAACCTACACATCTTTCAGACTGTGGGAGGAAACCACAGCACCTGGAGGAAACCCACGCAGACACGGGGAGAACGTACTGGCTCTGCACAGACGGAGGCTGGAATCGAACCTGGGCCCCTGGTGCTGTGAGGCAGCAGTGCTTGCCTCAGTGCCGCCCCGTAGTGATATAGTGTAGCCAGTGGCAGGGAGTTGTATAATAGTATTGTCACTGGGCTATTAATCCAGAAACTCAGCTAACGTCCGGGTTCAAATCCTGCCACGGCAGATAGTGGAATTTGAATTCAATATACAAATACCTAGAATTAACATTAATGGTGACCGGGAAACCCACAGTCGATTGTCGGAGAAACCCATCTGGTTCCCTTTAGGGAAGGAAATCTACCATCCTAAGCCCGGTCTGGCGTACGTGTGACTCCAGAGCGACAGGAATGTAGCTGACTCTTAAATACCTCTGAGACTCAGTTCAAGGGAAATTAGGGATGAATAACACGCACGTCCCATTAATGAATGTTAAAAACCGTGGTTGAAATGCAGGGGAAGTATATTTCTGGCTATCCAGTCTAGATCTGCAGGGATACCATTCTCCCACAGTTTCAGTATCCCTCTGAAAGATGTGCGGGTTTGGCTGATTGGCCATACTAACTTGACCCTATAGTGTCAAGGGGATTAGCGGGATGAAAAATGTGGGGTTACGGAAATAGGGCCTGGGTGGGATTGCGGTTGGTGCAGACTTGATGGGCTGAATGGCCTCCTCTTGCATTGTAGGGATTCTTTGACTGCAAATCTGGCCCCGTGCACGTTCCCAACCCAATCCCCTCCGTCCAGATGTTGGCATCCCTGTTTTCATCTGCCTGAGTCCTCAGCTTTAATCTTCACTCCTGTAAACCCTCCGCCACTCTCTCCTCCTTCTACAACATTCCTCAAAAAGGGAGGCATTGTCACTGGGTTATCATCGAGAGACGGATCTGGAGACCGAGGCCCAATTCCCTCCGCCGCAGGTGGGGAAATGAGATTTTAGCTTAAGAAAAAAATTGTCTGGAATTAAAATGTCTAATGACTGTGAAACCATCGTCAATTGTCATATTAAACCAGCAGTGGTACGGTAGTTAGCACTGCTAACCTCATGTCACTGTGTGGAGATTGCGTGTTCTCCCTGTGTCTGCTTGGGTTTTCCCTGGCTGCTCTGGTTTCCACTCTCAGTCTAAAGATGTGTAGGTTAGGGTGGATTGACCATACTAAATTGTCCCTTAGTGTCCAAAGATGTGTAGGTTAGGGTAGATTGGCCGTGCTAAATTGTCCCTTAGTGTCCAAAGATGTGTAGGTTAGGGTGGATTGGCCGTGCTAAATTGTCCCTTACTGTCCAAAGATGTGTAGGTTAGGGTGGATTGGCCGTGCTAAATTGTCCCTTACTGTCCAAAGATGTGCAGGTTAGGGTGGATTGGCCGTGCTAAATTGTCCCTAGTGTCCAAAGATGTGTAGGTTAGGGTGGATTGCTAAATTGCCGTGCTAAATTGTCCCTTCGTGTAAGATGAGCAGGTTAGGGTGGATTGGCCATGCTAAATTGTCCCTTAGTGTAAGATGAGCAGGTTAGGGTGGATTGACCATGCTAAATTGTCCCTTAGTGTAAGATGAACAGGTTAGGGTGGATTGGCCATGCTAAATTGTCCCTTAGTGTAAGATGAGCAGGTTAGGAGGGATTGGCCGTGCTAAATTGTCCCTTAGTGTAGAGGGTTAACAGGATAAATCTGGTCTGGCCTACATGTAACTCCAGAGAGCCACAGCCAATGTTGTTGACTCTCGACTGTCCCTCCAAGGACAACTAGGGATGGGCAGTAACAACTAGGGATGGCCAGCGACGCCCATGTCCCACAAGTGAATAAACAAAGAGGTGCGGACGAGTTAGGAAACGTTTAACCCAAGAAGTGGGAGGTATGGATGTGGGACTTTCAGGAATGGAGACAGAGAATACTGGAAAGTTTTTTGTTTGTGATATTGTGGCAGGTTGCACTGACCCTAAGCCTCTTCTCCGCTTTCCTCTGTCTTCTGTTTGTTGCGCAGATCCAAAGTCGACCAGGTGCACGAGATCGTCACCGGCAACCCCACCGTGACCAAGCTGGTGGTGAGTTTCTACCGCAGCGTTCGCGGGCAGAACGCCTTGCGGGAGATCCTGGGGCCGGTCGTCAAGGAGATCCTGCAGGACAAATCCCTGAGCATCAAGATCGACCCCGTCGACATCTACAAGAGCTGGGTGAACCAGCTGGAGACGCAGACCGGACAGAGGAGGTAAGAGATGATGGGGAATGATGAGATACCTGGGGTTTTAAATCTAGCTGGCTTCAAAGAACTGCACAGCACAGGAACAGATCCTTCAGCCACTCCAAACCTGCCTGTCTAAACGAAACCATACGCGCTTACGGAGTCTATATCCTTCCATTCCCATCCCATTACATATTTATCTAGTTGCTCCTTAAATGTCGCTATCGTACCTCTCCCCCAGGCAGCGCGTTCCAGTCACTCACCACCCTCTGTGTAAAAAAAAAAACTTGCCTCATGCAAGTATATTGGTCCCTATATGGGAATCTTCAACAATAGGCATAGCCTAAAGTCAAGGATATGTCATTAAGACGTTAGGGCGGTGGCATGGGCTTGTTGGGCCGAAGGGCCTGTTTTCCGTGCTGTGTTGCTCTTTGCTCTTTGCTTTGCTCTTTGCATCTCCTCTAAACTTTTCTCCATGCAATTGAAACCTATGTCCCCCCCCACCCCCCGTACTTGACTCTTCTACCCTAGGAGAGAGCATCTGACTGTCCACTCTGTCCCTCATAATCTTGTAAACCTCTATCAGGTCTCCCCTCAACCTCCGTTGTTCCAGTGAGAACAAACCGAGTTTCTCCACCCTCCCCTCATAGCTAATGCCCTTCATACCAGGCAACATCCTAGTAAATCTCTTCTGTACCCTCTCCAAAGCCTCCACATCCTTCTGGTCATGTGGTGATCAGAATTGTACATTGTATTCTAAATGAGGTTTAACTAAGGTTCTGTACAATTGCAGCTTGATTTGCCAATTTTTATACTCAGTGCCCTGACTGATGAAGGGAAGTATGTTCACTTTGGTAGGAATACTGGTCGGAAGGAATATTATTTAAATGGCGAAAAGCTGCAGCGTGCGACGGTGCAAAGGGACGAGGGGGTCCTTGTGCACGAATCGCAAAAACACAGTCTGCAGGTGTCTCAGGTGATCAAGAAGGCGAATGCAATGTTGGCCTTTACAGCGAGGGGGATAGAATATAAAAGTAGGGAGGTATTTTTGCAGCTGTATAGGGTACTGGTGAGGATGCAGCTGGAGTACTGTGTGCAGTTTTGGTCACCGCATTCGAGGAAGAATATGTTGACCTTTGAGGGGGTGCAGAGAAGATTTACTAGGCTGATACCGGAGATGAAGGCGTTGGATTATGAGGAGAGACTGAATAGGCTAGGTTTGTACTCTTTGGAGTTTGGAAGGCCGAGTGGGGATCTTATAGAGACGTATAAGATAATGAAGGGGACGGATAGGGTAGAGGTTGAGACACTCTTCCCGCTTAGCAAAGATAGCAGGACGAGAGGGCACAGCCTCAAGTTTGGGGAGGGGTGGGTGGTTCAGATCAGAGTTGAGGAGGAATTTCTTCACGCAAAGGGTGGTGAATCTTTGGAATTTTCTGCCTGATGAGGTGGTGGAGGCTTCCTCCACTGAATATGTTCAAGTCAAGAGTTTTTGACTGACAAGAGAATTAAGGAGAAAGCGGGAAAGTGGAACTGAACCACTACAGATCAGCCATGATCTTATTGAATGGCGGGGCTGGCTCGAGGGGCTGGATGGCCTACTCCTGCTCCTAGTTCTTATGCATGCCTTCTTGGCTACCTTCTCCTTCACTTTCAGTGATTAGTGGATGTATGCGCCCAGATCCCTCTGCCTATCAATACTACTAAGGGTTTTACCATTTACTGTATAATTCCCACATGCATTGGATCTTCCAAAATGCATTACCTCTCGCTTGTCCAGATTAAACTCTCATCTGCCATTTCTCTGCCCAAAGTCTCTAACTCATCTATATCTTGCTGTATCCTCTGACGATCCTCTTCACTGTCCGCAAGTCCGCCAACTTTTGCGCCATTCGTTGTAGATCCTGGCGTCTTGTTTGGAATTCTATCAGTAATTTGACAAGGAAGTATAATATGGAAGATTTGACACTGGGAAGTTCTGAAGAACAAAGGGTGTGTTTGTCCAGAGATCTCTGAAGGTGGAAAGGCAGGTTAATGGGGTGGTGAAAAAGGCATGAGGCACGCTCACCTTTACCGACCGCGGTACAGATTACAAAAGCAGAGAGGTCAAGATGGAGTTGTACGGAATTTTGGTGAGGCCACAGCTGGAGTGCTGCGTGCAGTCCTGGTTGCCACGTTTACAGGGAGAGCGTGGACGCACAAGAGCGGGCGCAGAGGAGATTCACCAGGGTGCTGCCTGGGGGTAGAACATTATGAAGAGAGGTTGGGTAGGCTTGGGTTGTTTTTGTTGGAGCAGGGAAGACTGAGGGGTGTCCTGATCGAGGTGTACAAAGTTTATGAGGGGCACGGACAGAGTGGATAGGGAGCAGCCTTTCCCCTGAGTTAAGGGATCGGTTATGAGGCGACACAAGTTAAAAGTGAGTGGTGGGAGGTTTAGGGGGGGAATTTGAGGAAAAACTCAAGATGGTGAGGGTCTGGAATGTGCTGACTGGGAGGGTGGTGGAGGTGGGATATTTCCCTTCCTTTATAAAGTACCTGGATGAGTACTTGGCACGCCAGAACATTCAAGGCTATGGACCAAGTGCTGGCAAGTGGGCAGGTCAAGGCACTTCATGTGTCAGTGCAGGCTCGATGGGCCGAAGGGCTTCTTCTGCACTGTCAGATTCTGTTCGGTGACTGTGTGCCCAGCTGCCATGCTGGCCCAGTGCTGCTTGTGTCCATTCAGAAAGAGGTGTGTGTGGGGAATCGGGGCCCACGGTTATCAGTTGTCCAGCTCATTGAGCAGCGCTGTGGTTCTTTATAATTACACAGCTCCTGGTGAAGCTTGCGTTTGCTGAGTGATTCAGAAACTCGTTAAAACTCGGGAAGGGGTGGTAGAATTGATGAGATGCCTGGGTTTTAGATCGAGCTAGCTTCATTGTGACTGCTGGTATGTTGTCTGAAATTCTGTCAGACTTTACTCGCGGTTCCCGATATCTTAGCCTACAGGGTCTGTGCTGCTTCAGAAGAAGTATCAAGCAATAACATGCATGTTTTGTTCTCGGCCCTATAGTCTCTTGTCCCAGTGTCTGGCTCGCGGTCCCGGTCCCGGTGTCTGGCTCGCGGTCCCGGTCCCCGTGTCTGGCTCGCGGTCCCTCTGAGGTACACCCACGGTGCTGTTATGGGGAGAGTTCCGGGATTGTTATCGGACATCAGTCAGACCCCATGTGTGTTTGGGGCAGGTACACCCACTGTGCTGTTATGGGGAGAGTTCTGGGATTTTGACCCCAGCCACAGTGAAGGAACGGCCGATGTGTTTCCAACTCGGGATGGTGAGTGGTTCGGAGGGGGGATCTTGTGAGTGGTGGTGTTCCCGAAGTGTCTGCTGCCCCCTCCTCCTCTTCCTAGATGGTAGAGGTGGCGGGTTTGGAACGGGCTGTGGAAGGAGCCTTGGTGAGTCACTGCAGGGCATCTTGTAGGTGGTACACACGGGGCTGTGTCCTGGATGGTGTCGGTTCGTTGGGCCAAAGGGCCTGTTTCCCGTGCTGTTTTTGTGAACTCCTCTAACATTAGGATATCTCCAGCGTTGAGTGTTCTGTAAATTGGGGCCGTTCTGTCAGAAGGCAGGCAACTAACAGAGTGTTCTCTCCCCGTCAGCAAATTGCCGTACGAGGTGACACCAGAGCAAGCCATGACCCACCACGAGGTGCAGCGAAGACTCGACATATCCGTTCGCAACCTGCGGGCCGCCACCGACAAATTCCTCAACGCCATCACATCCTCCGTGGACAAGATCCCGTACGTGTTCTCGGAAGGTTCCTCCCAAGATATGAGGGTGGCACAGTGATGAGCAAGGCTGTCTCACAGTGCCAGGGATGCGGGTTCAATTCCAGCCTTGAGTCACTGTGTGTTTGCACTTTCACCCCGTATCTCAGTGGGTTTCCTCTGGGTTCTCCGCTTTCCTCTCACTGTCTGGAAGACGTATCGGGCTGAGTGCATCGGCCATGCTAAATTCTCCCTCAGCGTAACCCAAACAGGAGTGTGGCGACAAGGGTGGGTTTTCACAGTAACTTCATTGCAGTGTTAATGTGAGCCTTACTTGTGACTAATAAATAAATGACACTTTCCCCACCCTCTGAGTGAAGCCAGTTTTCCTCATCTCTGTCCTATCCCGAGGTTGTGTTCGCTCATTCTAGATTCCCCAGCCGTGGAAAAATCCTCGCTGCGTCTGGTTCCATTAGAGTTTTATACATTTCAATGAGATCTCCTTTCAGCTTTCAAAACTCTAGTGATCACCAGCCTAACCGAGCCAATCCCTCCTCGTAAACAGCCCACCAACCCCAATATCAACCTAGTGAACCTCCTATAGCATGTCCTTTCTTGGATAGAGAAACTTGCATGCAATACTCTAGCTGTGCTCTCATCAAAGCCTTGTACAGCTGCAGTAAGACATCCCTGCTTCTGAACTCAAACCCTCTCGCAACTAAGGCTGATGTACCGTTTGCCTTTCTAATCGTTTGCTGCTGGCGAGCGGATGTACATGCCGGCGTTGGACTGGGGTGAACACAGTAAGAAGTCTGACAACACCAGGTTTAAATCCAACCGATTTATTTGATGGTAAACTCACAAGCTTTCGAGGTATTTGATAGTAAACTGGAGCTGATGTACAGCCAGACTGTTAATCCAGAAACTCCGCTAATGTTCTGGGTCTGAATCCCACCACGGCAGATGAATCATAGAATCCCTACAGTGCAGAAGGAGGCCATTCGGCTCATTGAGTCTGTGCTAATCCCACCCAGGCTCTATCCCTGTAAACCCACATATTTAGTCTCGCTAGTCCCCCGATATTAGAGTCAAGTTAACATGGACAATCCACCTAACTCTCAATTTTTAGATACTCAGGGACAATTTAGCATGGCCAATCGACCCTAACCTACACATCTTTGGACACTAAGGGGCAATTTAGCACGGTCAATCCACCCTAACCTACACATCTTTGGACACTAAGGGACAATTTAGCACGGCCAATCCACCCTAACCTACACATCTTTGGACACTAAGGGACAATTTAGCATGGCCAATCGACCCTAACCTACACATCTTTGGACACTAAGGGGCAATTTAGCACGGCCAATCTACCCTAACCTACACATCTTTGGACACTAAGGGACAATTTAGCACGGCCAATCCACCCTAACCTGCACGTCTTTGGACACTAAGGGACAATTTAGCACGGTCAATCCACCCTAACTAGCATGTCTTTCGGACTATGGGAGGAAACTGGAGCACCCGGAGGAAACCCACGCGGACACAGGGAGAACATGCAGACTCCACACAGATAATGACCCGAGTCCCTGACACTGAGATACAGCAGTGCTAACCCACTGTGCCACCATGCCACCCCAATCCTTGAAATGCCCTTTCTTGGGTGGGGAGACCAAACTTGCGTGCAGTTGACAGGAGACAGGACAGGAGAATTGACACGCTTTTATCGGCAGAGGGAGGGGAGGCGGAAGGAAATGATGGTCTGCCTGTATTTTATCATCTATATCTGCAAAAGGACTGAAGCAAATTGGAGATGAGAATTCTTTTAAACACAACTAGTTGTGATCTGGAAGGCGCTGGAAGCAGATCAAATAAAACCCCTCAAAAGAAGTGGAGAGATAGTGGAAGGGAGAGAAATTTACAGAGATATGGGACTGGGGACAAATTGGATAGATGTTTCAGTGAGCTTGCACAAGTACGATGGGCTGAATAGCCTCCTCCTGTGCTGTGATAATCTAACATTGATCGTCTTGTGCTATGTGCAGGTACGGAATGAGATACACAGCCAAGGTGCTGAAAAGCTCGCTGCGTGAGAAGTTCCCAGCCGCTGCTGAGGAAGACTTGTTCAAGGTAAGGTCGAAGCTGCTGCCTCTGCCCCGAATCTGTGATCCCGAGCCTGCCCCGTGAGGCAGCTCCTCGTCGCCCACTCCAAGGCCAGCACGGAGACTGCCCCTAACACCACCCCCGACACCCACGCCTCGGCAGCAAGGGAAATCGCAATGGGGGAGCACTGAGGGGCTGGAGAATGAAATGGTTCAGGCGGTGAGGGCTGAGACCGTATGGGGCGGATCGCGGGTCAGTGATCCTCCTGCAGTTCAGCACAGTCTCACGTTAACTAGGGTGTTTGTGGGGTGCGGGGTTGGGGGCTGTGTGGGTGCGTGCGGGGTTGGGGGGTGTGCATGAGGGATTGGGTGGTGTGTGGGTGCGTGTGGGGTTGGGGAGTGTGCGTGAGGGATTTGGGGGTGGTGTGTGGGTGCGTGCGGGATTTGGGGCTGTGTGTAGGTGTGTGTGGGTTGGGAGTGTGTGAGTGCATGCGGGTTTCGGGGTGTGTGTGGGTGCATGCGGGGTTGGGGGTGTGTGTAAGTGGAGTTGTGGGGTATGTGCATGCGTGCAGGGTGTTTGGTTGCGTTTGGAGGGGGACAGGGCATTGGGGGTGGGGTGTGTGTGCACGTGCTCGGGATTGCGGAAGCGCCCGGGGGGCTGGGTTAGGGATGTGTGTGGGGGGTGGGGGCAAGGTTTAAGTACAAAACCTTGTGATGCTCACCCAGTGATTCCTATAACTGTGCCAGTTATTTGGTAGCGGTCACTCCATTATTCCCTCCTGTGTTGCAGGTAGTGGGGAACCTGCTGTACTATCGCTACATGAATCCTGCCATTGTGGCTCCGGATGGCTTTGATATCATCGACCTGACGGCAGGGGGTGGGCTGCACACAGACCAGCGCCGCAATCTGGGCTCCATCGCCAAACTGCTGCAGCACGCCGCCTCCAGTAAAACCTTCGAGGGAGAGACCGGCCAGCTCCGCACCATGAATGAATACCTCTTCCAGTCCCAGCAAAGATTCAGGTCTCAACTACTACCTCCTTCCATTCTTACAGCGATGTGTCCTCCCCTGACCTGAGCAAATAGATATTCCCTCCTTTGTGACGTTCTCTGGTTGTAGCTTACACTCCCAGGACAGGTACAGCACGGGGTTAGATACAAAGTAAAGCTCCGTCTACACTGTCCCCCATCAAACACTCCCAGGACAGGTACAGCACGGGGTTAGATAGAGAGTAAAGCTCCCTCTATACTGTCCCCCATCCCAGGACAGGTACAGCACGGGGTTAGAACATAGAACATTACAGCACAGAACAGGCCCTTTGGCCTTCGATGTTGCGCCGACCAATATAAAAAGCAATGCCCCTCCAAAACTAAACCATTCCCTTCTCTTCCATATACTTATCAACTAACCTCTTAAACGCCACCAAACTTGGCGCATCTACAACCGCTGCAGGCAGGGCATTCCACTCCCTAACCACCCTTTGGGGTAAAGAACCTGCCTCTGATATCCGTCCTATAACTATCACCCCTTAATTTAAAGCTGTGTCCCCTCGTGCTAGCTTTCTCCATCCTAGGAAAAAGGCTATCATGTCCACCCTATCTAAACCTCTAATCATCTTATATGTTTCGATTAGGTCCCCTCTTAGCCGCATCCTTTCTAACGAAAACAACCTCAAATCCCTCAGCCTCTCTTCATAAGACCTGCCCTCCATACCAGGCAACATCCTGGTAAACCTCCTCTGTACCCTCTCCAATGCCTCCACATCTTTCTTATAATGTGGGGACCAGAACTGCACACAATACTCCAAGTGCGGCCGCACTAGCGTTTTGTACAGTTGCAACATGACGTTGCGGCTCCGAAATTCAATCCCCCTACCAATAAAGCTAAGACTCCGTATGCCTTCTTAACAACCTTATCGACTTGACTGCCTACTTTCAGGGATCTATGCACAAATACACCAAGATCCCTCTGTTCATCAACACTATTAAGAATCCTACGATTAGCCCTATACTCTACACATTTATTATTCCTGCCAAAGTGCATTACCTCGCACTTTTCCACATTAAACTCCATTTGCCACCTCTCGGCCCAGCTCTGCAACTTGTCCAAGTCTCTCTGCAAACTATAACACCCATCTTCACTATCTACCCCTCCACCGACTTTAGTGTCATCTGCAAATTTACTAATCCATCCTTCAATACCCTCATCCAGATCATTTATAAAAATTACAAACAGCAGGGGCCCAAAACAGACCCCTGAGGTACACCACTTGTCACCGAACTCCAAGATGAATATCTCCCATCAACCACCACCCTCTGTCTGCTATCTGCTAGCCAATTCCTAACCCAATTAGCTAAATCACCCTCTATCCCATACATCTGCATTTTCTGCAGAAGTCTTCCATGGGCCACCTTATCAAACGCCTTAATAAAGCCCATATATACCACATCAACCACCTTACCCCCATCCACCTCTTTGGTCACTTTTTCAAAAAACTCAATAAGGTTAGTAAGGCACGACCTAACCTTCACAAAACCATGCTGACTATCCCCAATCAATTCATTTCTCTCTAAATAACTATAAATACTATCCCTAATAATTCTCTCCAATACTTTGCCCACAACAGAAGTAAGACTCACTGGCCTATAATTCCCTGGAAGGTCTCTCTTCCCCTTTTTGAACAATGGGACCACATTCGCTATCCTCCAGTCCTCCGGAACCACACCCGTAACCAACGACGACCTGAAGATCAGAGCCAGAGGCTCTGCAATCTCCTCTCTTGCCTCCCAGAGAATCCTAGGGTAATCCCGTCCGGCCCAGGGGACTTATCCAACTTCAAACCCTCGAGAATATCTAGCACATCCTCCCTATCTACTTCGATACCTTCCAGTTTGCTACCCTGTACCTGTGTTCTCCATAACTACATTTACATCACCCTGCGTGAATACCGAAGAGAAATATTTATTCAGTGCCTCTCCAATCTCTTCAGGCTCCACGCACAACTTCCCACTGCTGTCTATGAGTGGCCCTAATCTTGTCTTAACCAATCTTCTATTCTTAACATATCTAAAGAAAGCTTTAGGATTCTCCTTAATCCTATCAGCCAAAGGATACAGAATAAAGCTCCCTCTACACTGTCCCCCCCCCATCAAACGCTCCCAGGACAGGTACAGCACGGGGTTAGATACAGAGTAAAGCTCCCTCTACACTGTCCCCATCAAACACTGCCTGGACAGGTACAGCACGGGGTTAGATACAGAGTAAAGCTCCCTCTACACTGTCCCCCATCCCAGGACAGGTACAGCACGGGGTTAGATATAGTGTAAAGCTCCCTCTACCCTGTCCCCCCATCAAACACTCCCAGGACAGGTACAGCACGGGGTTAGATATGTGGGTGCAGACAGTATGAAGGTAGGGTGCAGCTCCTGATGTTGTGGCCTGTGAAGCACTGACAGGCAGGTTCAGCACTGATTGGTGAGGTGTCTCTGTCTCTAATGTCTGAGCTGATCCTTACAACATAGAAGGTGTCCCTTTGGCCGGTGCCAGCTCTTTGCCCGAGGTATCTAATTAGCTCCGTTTCGGTCCGATCTCGGGACATGTCTTGGAGATTCACAGCCACTGAAGCACTTTCTGAACTGCAGTCACTTTTTTGATGTGGGAAAATAGGGTAGCCAGTTTGCGTTGCCAGCAAGATCCCGCTGACCCTGTGATCACGCTTAGGGAACCTCCTTTAACTAGTTCAACAGAATAAATATGTTCGCAGCTGGAAGGCTTCTTGTCTCAAAATGAACCTATGTTTTGTCAGACCCTTTTGAAAATCCGCTATTGTGACACTGGTGATCAGACTCGATGCTCTCCGGTTTACTCCATACCTAACTCAGACCACCCTGTCAGCGATTCTAGTCTTATAGAATTCGTAGAAACCCAGCAGTGCAGAAAGAGGCCATTCGGCCCATCCGGTCTGCATCAATCACAAACCCATCCCCATATCTCCACACATTTCACCCACTGATCCTTCTAACCTACACATCTCAGGATACTTAGGGGCAATTTTAGCACGGCCAATCAACCGAACCCACACATCTTTGGAAACCCACGTAGACATGAGGAAAATGTGCAAAGCTCACACAGACAGTGACCCAAAACAGGAATCGAACCCGGGTCCCGGGAGCAGTAAAGCAGCAGTGCTAACCCGCTGTGCTATCGTGCCGCCTTTTTTTTATTCCAGTTCTCCCAGATGCAAAGTCTCTCTCCAATGTTTCTATGCCACCTAGCTTCTGGGGAGGTATGGTGGCACAGTGGGTTAGCACTGCTGCCTCACAGCGCCAGGGACCTGAGTTTGATTCCCAGCATAGGTCCCTGTCTGTGTGCATCTACACGTTCTCCCCGTGTCTGCGTGGGTTTCCTCCAGGTGATCTGGTTATCTCTCACAGTCCAAAAGATGTGCTGGTCAGTTGCATTGACCCGCATAGGGGTCGGACTGTGACGACTAGGGGAATTTCACAGTATTGCAGTGTGACTAATAAATAAACTTTACTTAAATTGTCCCTTAGTGTCCAAAGATGTGTAAGTTAGATGGATTGGCCGTGCTAAATTGCCCCTTAGTGTCCAAAGATGTGCAGGTTAGGGTGGATTGGCCGTGCTAAATTGTCCCTTAGTATCCAAAGATGTGTAGGTTAGGGTGGATTGGCCGTGCTAAATTGTCCCTTAGTGTCCAAAGATGTGTAGGTTAGGGGATTGACATGCTAAATTGTCCCTTAGTGTCCAAAGATGTGCAGGTTGGGTGGATTGGCGTGCTAAATTGCCCTTAGTATCCCAAAGATGTGCAGGTGTAGGGTGGAATTGGCGTGCTAAATTGCCCCTTAGTATCCAAAGATGTGCATTAGGGTGGATTGGCCGTGCTAAATGCCCCTTAGTATCCAAAGATGTGCAGGTTAGGGTGGATTGGCCGTGCTAAATTGTCCCTAGTATCCAAAGATTGTAGGTTAGGGTGGATTGGCCGTGCTAAATTGTCCCTTAGTGTCCAAAGATGTGCAGGTTAGAGTGGATTGGCCGTGCTAAGTGAACAGGGATACAGGGGGGAATTGGTGGGGAAGATGGTCTGGGTTGGAGAATCAATGCAGATGGGCTGAATGGCCCCTCTGTGAGCTTAAGGGATTCTCTGATTACAATGTGTTTAAAAAGCTGGAGGCGTGGGATTCCATCAGTTGCTTGTCTTCCGGACTGCCTGCCTGCACCTGCAGAAACATGTCTCTGGAGGGGGAAGACCGGGGCTTTCATGTCTGCTCCTTTGATGCTTGTACCAGTTTGTACAAAGGGAGAGAATCTGGTCTCGTTCTGCTCACGAGGGGATCAGATATTACTGCTGGAGGTTCATCTAGTGGGCATAGCCTGCCGTGTGGTATGGTGGAGTGTGCAGGATATCAGGGGGGCGTTGATAACTGTTCGGCTAAGTCCTGTAAGATGTAGGAGGAGAAGGAGGCCATTCGGCCCATTGGGGCTGCTCAGTCAATGAGATTGTGTCTGTTCTGACATTATAACCCTCCATTCCCACCTTATCCACTCTCTATTCCCCCGCTGATTAAATACCTGTCTCCCCCTGGCCCGAGTCTACCCTGGCCTCTACAGCCCTCTCCGGTAAAACTACTCTGGACTTGCTTCCGAAGGGCCCGTTTCCCGTGCCATTTTGTTCTTTGTACCTACGTAACTATCTAAACGCTTTTTAAAAGACAAAATTGTACCTGCCTTTACTATTACCTCTGGCAGCTTGTTCCAGACACTCACCACCCTCTGCAGTGCCCCTTCAGAGAGAGAGAGAGAGGTTCTCCACAGCTGTCATACACTGTAGTGGGCTTTAATGTGTGTGCTGGTGGGAAGAGGGCATACGGCATGAGTTTAAAAATTGGCAAGTCATGTTGCAGCTTTATAAACTACAGTTAGGCTGCACTTGGGAAATAGTGTTTAATTCTGGTCGCCACACTACCAAAAGGAAGTGGAGGCTTTGGGGAGGGTATTGAAGAGGTTTGCACAGGCCCTTTGGCCCCTCAATGTTGTGCCGAGCTATGTCCAATCCCAAGATTAAGCTATCCCACTCCCTATCGTTCTGGTGTGCTCCACGTGCCTATCCAATAACCGCTTGAAAGTTCCTAAAGTGTCCGACTCCACTATCACAGCAGACAGTGTATTCCACACCCCAACCATTCTCTGAGTGAAGAATCTACCTCGGACATCCCTCCTATATCTCCCACCATGAACCTTATAGTTATGCTCCTTAGTAGCAGCTACATCCCCCCGAGGAAATAGTCTCTGCACATCCACTCTATCAATCCCCCTCATCATTTTATAAATCTCTACTAAGTCACCTCTCATCCTCCTCCACTCCAAAGAGAAAAGCCCCAGCTCCCTCAACCTTTCTTCACAAGACCTACCCTCCAAACCAGGCAGCATCCTGGTAAATCTCCTCTGCACTCTCTCCAATGCTTCCACAGCCTTTTTATAGTCGGTGACCGGAAATGCACACAATATTCCAAATGTTGCCAGGTATGGAGGGCAAGTTGAAGAGAAGTTCGGAGAAACTTGGTTTGTTCTCACTGGAGCGATGGAGGTTGAAGGGAGACCTGATAGAAATCTACAAGATTATGAGAGGCATGGACAGAGTGGATTGTCAGAAGCTTTTTCCCAGGGTGGAAGAGTCAATTACTAGGGGGCGCAGGTTTAAGGTGCGAGGGGGCAAAGTTTAAAGGAGATGTACGGGGCAGATTTTTTACATGTGCCTGGAACTCGCTACCCGGGGAGGTAGTGGAAGTGGATACGATAATGAGTTTTAAGGAGCGTCTGGACAAATCCATGAATAGGATGGGAGTAGAGGGATACGGTTCCCGGAAGGGTAGGGGGTTTTAGTTCAGTCGGGCAGCATGGTCTGTGCAGGCTTGGAAGGCCGAAGGGCCACCTTTTTTTGTTCTTACGAGGTCAGAGAAGAGAATTTGATTTTTTTTTAGTATTTTAAATGTTTTCTGATGCCGCTGTTTTTTTAAATTTAATTCCAGGGAATTTTTCCGCGCTGCCTGCGATGTTCCTGAACCCGAGGAATGGTTTAACGTTGATGAGTATTCGGAATTGGTCAGTCTCAACAAGCCGGTCATCTACATTACTGTCGGAGAGCTGATTAACACTCACAGGGTAGGTGCCTGATGCCCTTTCCCACCCGCCTGGGGAGCTGCGCACTACCCAGAGTGGCAGCTGCAAAATAGCATGCGAAATCGTAACGGGTGTAGGCCATTTGGCCCCTCGAGCCTGTTCCAGCATTCAACAAGGCCGTGGCTGATGTGAATTCCACTTTTCCATCTACCCGATAACCTTTGATTGCTTACAAGAATCTATCTACTTCCGCCATTTTAAAAAAAACTATCCCCCTTCCCTCCTCCATCTCCTTAGAACATAGAACAGCACAGTACAGGCCCCTCAATGTTGTGCCGAGCTATGTCTACACCCAAGATCAAGCTATCCCACTCTCTATCATTCTGGAGCGCTCCATGTGACTATCCAATAACCGCTTGAAAGTTCCTAAAGTGTCTGACTCCACTATCACAGCAGGCAGTCCATTCCACACCCCAACCACTCTGAGTGAAGAATCTACCTCGGACAACCCTCCTATATCTCCCACCATGAACCTTATAGTTATGCCCCCTAGTAACAGCTACATCCCCCCCAAGGAAATAGTCTCTGCACGTCCACTCTATCAATCTCTCTTATAAACCTCTATTAAGTCATCTCTCATCCTCCTCCGCTCCAAAGAGAAATGCCCCAGCTCCCTCAACCTTTCCTCATAAGACCTACCCTCCAAACCAGGCAGCATCCTGGTAAATCTCCTCTGCACTCTCTCCAATGCTTCCATATCCTTCTTATACTGAGGTGACCTGAACTGCACACAATATTCCAAATGTGGTCTCACCAACGTCCTGTACAGTTGCAGTATAACCCCACAGGCTCTTAAACTCAAACCCGCTGTTAATAAATGCTAACACGCTATAAGCCTTCTTCACAACTCTATCCACTTAAGTCTCCACATTCTGGCGGCTGTTCGGTGACACTGAGGGAGAATTTAGCACGGCCAACGCACCCAACCCGCTGGACTGTGGGAGGAAACCGGTGCACCCGGAGGAAACCCAGGCAGACACGTGGGAGAAAGGGCAGACTCCGCACAGATAGTGACCCAAAGCCCAGAATCAAACCCACGTCCCTGGCGCTGTGAGGCAGCAGTACAAAGGTTGAGAGATGACCTGATGGAGGTTTATAAGATAGGGTGGATTCTCAGAGGCTATTTCCCAGGGCTGAAAATGGTCGCTACGAGAGGATACAAGTTTAAGGTGCTGGGGGGCAAGTACAGAGGAGATGTTAGAGGTAAGTTTTTCACTCAGAGCGTGGTGAGTGAATGGAATCGGTTGCCATCAGTGGTGGTGGAGGGGAACTCGCTGGGGTCTTTTAAGAGACTTCTGGATGAGTACATGGGATTTAATGGGATCGGGAGTTACAGATAGTTCTACAGCCTGGTAGGTATAGATATGATCAGCACAACTTGTGGGTCAAAGGACCTGTTTGTGCTGTAGTGTTCTATGTTCTAACCACCGTGCCGCCCCGTATATCATGGTGTGTGGCTCCGAGGGGAAATTGCAGGCGGTGCTGTTCCCCCACGTCTCTGCTGCTGCCCACCCGACCCCCGTCCTTCTAGCTTGGAGTGGTCATGGGTTTGGAAGGTGCTGTCTCAGGGTCGTTGGTGAATTGCTGCGGTGAATGTTATCAGTGGTACTCACTGTCGGTGACGGAGGGAGTTGATGTTTGTATTCCCTGATCAGATGGGGCTGCTTGCTCCTGGAAGGTGTCGAGCTTCTTGAGTGTTCTTAGACTTGCGCCCATCCAGGCAAGTGGGGACGAGTGTGGTGGGTGGGAGGGGGGGGAACGTAGAAAGAAGAAGCAGAAGTGGGGCATTTAGCCCTTCTAGCCTACTCTGATCATCAAATTCAGTCAGTTGGTACGTGACGCTAGACTTTTGGAAGAAGGTGGAAGAGGGAATGTCCGGGATGCGTAGGATCTTTGATTAGGCTGACTGCTTTTCCCAAGGTTTCACGGCGCTGCTCCTTCATCAGGTGAGTGGGAGTTCTGTTCACAAACAAGAACAGAACAGCACTCCCACTCACCTGACGAAGGAGCAGCTCTGAAAACTTGTTGCTACCAAATACACCTTTAACCTGTTGTTGTGAGACTTCTTCCTGTGCTCACCCCAGTCCGACGCCAGCAACTCCACATCATGCTTTCCCCGAGGCAGCGGGAAGTGTAGACGGAAGGGGGGATTAGCGGGGTAAATGCGTGGTGTTACGGGGAATGGGGCCTGGGTAGGATTGTGGGCAGTGCAGGCTCGATGGGCTGAATGGCCTCCTCCTGCACTGTAGGGATTCTAACCTCCTTCGCTACAGCTGTCTGCGATGATGAATGTTCCGTTCTGCACAAGTCGAGATTTTAAACGTCTCACTGAAGATACTTGGCAGCAAGTTGACTCTTGTTTGTGATTTTGCCAGTTGCTGCTCCAACACCAGGATTCTCTCCTGTCTGAACACAGCGACCCTCTCCATGAGCTGCTGAAGGACCTCGGTGACGTTCCCACGGTGGAATCCCTCCTGGGCAAGTACTTCATTTCTTCAGGGGTTTTTTTTTTCCCTTTTTGTTTCTGAAATGGTGCGCTCGCGGGAGGTTGAGGAGCGAGCAACGAATGAAACGGCAGCTCGAGTGTGTGTTCCCTCCTCACCTCAGATTCAGCAGGTCGTCAGCTTGAAGTTACTGTCACAATCCCCTAGTCGCCACACTCCTGTGCCTGTTCGGGTACACTGAGGGGAGAATTTAGCACAGCCAATCTACCCAACACGATGGACTGTGGGAGGAAACCGGAGCACTTGAAGGAAAGCCATGCAGACACGTGGGAGAACTCCGTCCAGGCAGTGACTCAAGCTGGGAATCGAACCCGTGTCCCTGGCACTGTCCCAATCCAAGGATTTGAGACCTTAATCCAGGCTAACACTCCCAGTATCAGCACTAAGGTGGATTTTAGTACGGCCAATCCCCCTAACCTGCACATCTTTGGACACTAAGGGACAATTTAGCACGGCCAATCCACCCTAACCTGCACATCTTTGGACACTAAGGGACAATTTAGCACGGCCAATCCACCCTAACCTGCACATCTTTGGACACTAAGGGCAATTTAGCACGGCCAATCCACCCTAACCTGCACATCTTTGGACACTAAGGGACAATTTAGCACGGCCATCCCCCCTAACCTGCACATCTTTGGACACTAAGGGACAATTTAGCAGGGCCAATCCACCCTAACCTGCACATCTTTGGAATGTGGGAGGAAACTGGATCACACGCAGGAAGGCCGTGCAGAGACAGGCAAAATGAGTGACAGTGATTCAAGGCTGGAATTGAACCCGGGTCCCTGGCGCTATGAGGCAGCAGTGCTAACCACTGTGCCGCCATACCCTCCCTGGATTCAATGGAAGAGGAGAGTGGGAGGAGAAGCCTGAGGGAAACAGAAGCACGGAGCTAGGGAGAGGTTGAACAGCCGGGAATTCAATTGCATGGGAAGTTTTGGGATTAATCGGCATCCAATCCTCATTAACCCCGCTTGTTCTGGGTCTGAGGTGCCACCTGCTCATCCTTCTTGTCTCTGTTACTGAGCTTCTGCCCCTTCCCCCTCTGTAGGTGAAGGTTCTGTCAATGCCAACGACCCCCATGTTGACCAAACCATGGCCCAGCTCAACAAGATGGAGGTTTCGCTGACACTCACCAACAAGTTTGACATGGATAAGAACGGCGATGGGGCGAACACTGCCAGAGGTTTGCTGCTCAGGTAGGTAAAGGTGAACATTGATTACTTCCTGTTGCCCCAAGAGATATTGTTGTGTCCATGACATTGGGTTGCACCTTGTGCTTACGCACGCCAAATTCAACTGTAAAACTTGGGCTCACTTCTTAAAACACCTTGGAGTTTTGGGACATTACTCTTAAACACCTTGTGTGTGTTTGTCCCTAATCTAAACTGGAGGTTGTATAAGCTGCTCCTAATACTTTACCCCCGCTGTTGTTCTGCAAACGCTGTGCTATACCCTCTCCCAGGCTTAGCTGGTGTCACAGGGTCCAGCCAGCCCCCCTGGCAGAGTGGTGAGCGCAGGACGGAGTTAATCTCGCAGATACTTGGGAATGAGTTCTCACGCTGGAATATATGTTTCTGAGATTCCATACAGGAGGCCAGTGTGGAAGCGTAGGGACTTGGTATTGCCCATCAATAAGTGTGGTGTGGTCATAATTCTTATTTCAGAGGCCAATTGGACCATTGTGCCTATGATTTGATTTGATCTATTATTGGCACATGTATTGGGACACAATGAAAAGTATTGTTTCTTGGGCGCTACACAAAGCATACCATTCATACATAGATATGATTTGTTATTGTCACATGTATTGGGACACAGTGAAAAGTATTGTTTCTTGCGCACTATACAGATAAAGCATACTGTTTGTAGAGAAGGAAAGGAGAGGGTGCAGGATGTAATGTTACAGTTATAGCGAGGGGTGTAGAAAAAGATCAACTTAATGTGAGGTGGGTCCATTTAAACATCTGACAGCAGTAGGGAAGAAGTTGTTCTTGTCGGTTGGTACATGACCTCGGAGTTTTGTATCTTTTTCTCGGTGGAAGAGAGAGCATCCAGGGTGTGTGGGGGTCCTTGATTATGCCGGCTGCTTTTCCCCGAGGCAGCAGGAAGTCTAGACAGAGTCAATGGATGGGGAGGCTGGTTTGTGTAATGGGACTGGGCCAGTGAGCCCTTTGTGGTTTCTTGCAGCTTTGGACGGAGCAGGAGTCAACCAGAAAGAATACTTTCTATGGTGCGTCTGTAAAAGTTGGTGAGAGCTGTAGCAGACATGCTAAATTTCCTCAGAAGGTAGAGTGTTGGTGGCCTTTCTTAATTATAGTGTGCCAGCTCTGCGAAAGAACTAATTGGCCCTATTCTGCATCCCTCCCACCCATATTCCTGCAAATTTATCTCCTTCGTATCTTTCCAATTTCCCCCCTCCCCCACTCTACTATTTTGAGAGTTCCTATTTGAAGCTGCTTCCAGCGCCCTTTCAGGCAGTGCCTTCCAGGTTGCGCAATTCACTGCCTTTCCATCAAAATATCCAACCCACCGCCTCAGTTCTTTTCCTAATTCTCTCCGATCTGTGTCCCTCTCTGGTTCCCCCACCACCTCCTGCCCAGTGGGAAACACTTTTTCTCATTGACTCCATCCAAACCGCATGCCACTCCCCACCCCTCCGTGATTCTGAATGCTGCCTCGATTAAATCTCTTCCCCCTCCAACCTTCTCCGCTCTGAGGAGAACCATCACAGTTTCCCCACACAGACTGAGGTCCCTTCATCCCTGCTCAGTCTTTCTTTGTCTGTGTGAACTGAATTCCCCTTCGATCCTGTTCCTGTCCTTGGGTGAGGAAGTGGGGAGGGGTGCAATTTTAATAAAGGTTTGGATTCACCTCCAGTTGTTAGAGAAGATATCAGACATGTTTGACCCTTTTTCCAGGGGTTGCAAATCTCCCTCCCTAAGTCTTTACTTATTTATTAGTGTCACAAGTAGGCTGACATTAACACTGCAATGAAGTTACTGTGAAAATCCCCTAGTGGCCACACTCGGGGATACTTGGGTACACCAAGGGAGAATATAGCACAGCCAATCCACCCTAACCAGCACACTCTTTCAGACTGTGGAAGGAAACCGGAGCACCCAGAAGAAACCCATGCAGACACAGGGAGAATGTGCAGACTCTGCACAACAATGACCCGAGCAGGGAATTGAGACCGGGTCCCTGGCGCTGCGAGGCAGCAGTGCTAACCCGCTGTGCTGCTCTAACACCACAGGATACAAGGCTGGAAATTGTGCATGGGCCAGCCATCTAATTGCAATGGGCTGAAGGGTCTCTTTGTGTTGGTAAACTCGGAATGTCCAACTCCCCCTACTCAAATCCCCCGCACTCCCATCCGTGACCCGGGCAACCTTCCTGAAGCAGCATCATAGAATCCTACAGTGCAGAAGGAGGCCATTCAGCCCATCGAGCCTGCACTGACCACAACCCCACCCAGGTCCTGTCCCCATATCCTTGTGTATTTACCCTAGCTAGTCCCCCTGACACTAAAGGGCAATTTAGGCCAACATACCTAACCAATACATTTTTGGACTCTGGGAGGAAACTGGAGTACCCGAGGGAAACCCACGCAGACATGGGGAGAAGGTGCAGAATCGAACCCGTGTCCTTGGCGCTGCGAGGCAGCAGTGCTAACCCACTACGCCTCCCCTGCATTCTGCCGAGAGCACTAAAAATGAGCAAAGTGTGAAAACCGATGTGAAGGATTCCCGCTTATCGAGTTCCTTCTGTAATTCCAGCACCAAGCAACTGATCGTGGATGTAATCCGGTCGCAACCCGGAGACTCGCTGGCTGAAATCTTACAGACATCTGCCTCAATGGATCAGGTAGGTGTAACAGGGTAGAGGGGGGTGTGCAAAGTCTGGTGTGCCACAGGCAACGTATCAAGCCAGCAGACTCAGTGAGAGGTAAGGGATTTGGCCTCAGTGCCCCACGTGCCAGTTTGGAGAATGGATGAATTGACCAGGGCTTACTGTTGCTTCTTGCCTTTAGAAATATAAACTTCCTTCACAAATAATGCTGTGGAAGGAGCCTTGGTGAGTCGCTGCAGTGCATCTTGTAGACATTACACACAGCTGGCACTGTGCGTTGGTAGTGGAGGGAGTGAGTGTTTGTAGTTAGTGTGTCGATCGAGTGGGGCTGCTTTGTCCTGGATGGTGTTGAGCTTCTTGAGTGTTGTTGGGAGCCGCACTCATCCAGGCAAGTGGAGATTGTTGTTGGAGACACACACTCATCCAGGCAAGTGGAGATTGTTGTTGGAGAGATGCACTCATCCAGGCAAGTGGAGATTGTTGTGGAGAGATGCACTCATCCAGGCAAGTGGAGATTGTTGTTGGAGAGACACACTCATCCAGGCAAGTGGAGATTGTTGTTGGAGACACACACTCATCCAGGCAAGTGGAGATTGTTGTTGGAGAGACACACTCATCCAGGCAAGTGGAGATTGTTGTTGGAGAGATGCACTCATCCAGGCAAGTGGAGATTGTTGTGGAGAGATGCACTCATCCAGGCAAGTGGAGATTGTTGTTGGAGAGATGCACTCATCCAGGCAAGTGGAGATTGTTGTTGGGAGATGCACTCATCCAGGCAAGTGGAGATTGTTGTGGAGAGATGCACTCATCCAGGCAAGTGGAGATTGTTGTTGGAGAGATGCACTCATCCAGGCAAGTGGAGATTGTTGTGGAGAGAGACACTCATCCAGGCAAGTGGAGATTGTTGTGGAGAGAGACACTCATCCAGGCAAGTGGAGATTGTTGTTGGAGAGATGCACTCATCCAGGCAAGTGGAGATTGTTGTTGGAGAGATGCACTCATCCAGGCAAGTGGAGATTGTTGTTGGAGAGATGCACTCATCCAGGCAAGTGGAGATTGTTGTTGGAGAGATGCACTCATCCAGGCAAGTGGAGATTGTTGTTGGAGAGATGCACTCATCCAGGCAAGTGGAGATTGTTGTTGGAGAGAGCACTCATCCAGGCAAGTGGAGATTGTTGTTGGAGACACACACTCATCCAGGCAAGTGGAGATTGTTGTGGAGAGATGCACTCATCCAGGCAAGTGGAGATTGTTGTTGGAGAGACACAGTCATCCAGGCAAATGGAGAGTGTAACATCACAGTCCTGACTTGCACCTTGTAGATGGTAGACAGGCTTTATGGAAAGAGTCAAGAAGTGAGTTACTCTCTGCAGGACTCCTAGCCTCTGACCTACTCAGGTAGCCATTGTATTTATATGGCTGGGTCCAGTTCAGAATCTGGTCAATGGTAACCCCCAGGATGTTGATAGTGGGGGGGGATTCAGTGATGGTCAATGGTAACCCCCAGGATGTTGATAGTGGGGGGGATTCAGTGATGGTCAATGGTAACCCCCAGGATGTTGATAGTGGGGGGGGATTCAGTGATGGTAACCCCCAGGATGTTGATAGTGGGGGGATTCAGTGATGGTAACCCCCAGGATGTTGATAGTGGGGGGGGGATTCAGTGATGGTAACCCCCAGATGTTGATAGTGGGGGGATTCAGTGATGGTAACCCCCAGGATGTTGATAGTGGGGGGGATTCAGTTCTGGTCAATGGTAACCCCCAGGATGTTGATAGTGGGGGGGATTCAGTGATGGTCATGGTAACCCCCAGGATGTTGATAGTGGGGGGGGATTCAGTGATGGTCAATGGTAACCCCCAGGATGTTGATAGTGGGGGGGATTCAGTGATGGTCAATGGTAACCCCCAGGATGTTGATAGTGGGGGGGGGATTCAGTGATGGTCAATGGTAACCCCCAGGATGTTGATAGTGGGGGGGATTCAGTGATGGTCAATGGTAACCCCCAGGATGTTGATAGTGGGGGGGGAATTCAGTGATGGTCAATGGTAACCCCCAGGATGTTGATAGTGGGGGGGGAATTCAGTGATGGTCAATGGTAACCCCCAGGATGTTGATAGTGGGGGGGGAATTCAGTGATGGTCAATGGTAACCCCCAGGATGTCGGGGGGATTGAAGTGGAAGTTGGTTACTCGTCCCCAATCCCCGAGAACTAACACTTGAACACCGAAAGAGGAATACCTCACTCTATAATCTGTAAAAAGTGTGTGAAGTTGTTTGACCTGCTCTTCACTGACCCCTAGTGATTAAATCCAGATTTAATCCCTGACACACACTCTACAATCAACGCCTCACAATTTATTTGTACAGCTAACAGTGAGCAAATTAACTAAACTATTAAAGCGAATTACATGCCTTCTAAATATTAACTATTCCTGAATAAAACCAGATTCTATGGTCTGCTGTTCCAAGGAATACAATTCCCACTCGTTAGCAACAATAGAATTTAGTCACACTTTAAATTACAGTCAGATTGTGTGTCTTCTGGAATATTCTGAGCCTTCTCAGTTGATTCTCCTGACTGGAACTTACTTGCTCTTTGGTACTTTTGCTTAGTTGATGGTGCTTTCTTGAAACATAGATGAAGTTATGAAAGCCAGCGATTTTTCTCTTTCTTTCCTCTCTCTTCTCCCTCTCTCTTCTCCCTCTCTCTTCTCCCTCTCTCTTCTCCCTCTCTCTTCTCCCTCTCTCTTCTCCCTCTCTCTTCTCCCTCTCTCTTCTCCCTCTCTCTTCTCCCTCTCTCTTCTCCCTCTCTCTTCTCCCTCTCTCTTCTCCCTCTCTCTTCTCCCTCTCTCTTCTCCCTCTCTCTTCTCCCTCTCTCTTCTCCCTCTCTCTTCTCCCTCTCTCTCTTCTCCCTCTCTCTCTTCTCCCTCTCTCTCCTTCTCCCTCTCTCTCCTTCTCCCTCTCTCTCCTTCTCCCTCTCTCTCCTTCTCCCTCTCTCTCCTTCTCCCTCTCTCTCCTTCTCCCTCTCTCTCCTTCTCCCTCTCTCTCCTTCTCCCTCTCTCTCCTTCTCCCTCTCTCTCCTTCTCCCTCTCTCTCCTTCTCCCTCTCTCTTCCTTCTCCCTCTCTCTCCTTCTCCCTCTCTCTTCCTCTCTCTCCTTCTCCCTTCTCTCTCCTTCTCCCTCTCTCTCCTTCTTTCCTCTCTCTCCTTCTCCCTCTCTCTCCTTCTCCCTCTCTCTCCTTCTCCCTCTCTCTCCTCTCCCTCTCTCTTCCTTCTCCCTCTCTCTCTCCTTCTCCCTCTCTCTCCTTCTCCCTCTCTCTCCTCTCCCTCTCTCTCCTTCTCCCTCTCTCTCCTCTCCCTCTCTCTCTCTCCCTCTCTCTCCTTCTCCTCTCTCTCTCCTTCTCCCTCTCTCTCCTTCTCCTCTCTCTCCTTCCCCTCTCTCTCCTTCTCCCTCTCTCTCCTTCCCCTCTCTCTCCTTCTCCCTCTCTCTCCTTCTCCCTCTCTCTCCTCTCCTCTCTCTCCTTCTCCTCTCTCTCCTTCTCCTCTCTCTCCTCTCCCTCTCTCTCTTCTCCCTCTCTCTCCTTCTCTCCTCTCTCTCCTTCTCCCTCTCTCTCTCTCTTTCTTTCTTTCTTTCTCTCTCTCTCTCTTTCTCTCTCCTCTCCCCCCAGAGCTATTATCTCTGGCAGGTGCCCGTTGTCTCTTATTGTCCCACTGCCCCCCTCTTTTAAAACCCTGACGACATATCAACATTTTCCCACAATCGGATTGGCCCGAGGTTGACAAAGCCATCCGATTTAAATTTAAGAGGTTCTTGGTACCTAAAGGCCTGATTCAAATTGATTGGCTAAATTCAGAAGGCTGTTGTGTTGGTAACCCTGCTACTCGGCCTTTCGATATAAATGTTTCAGTCTGGGTTCTCTGTACTTGCGTTTTGTTTATATCTAAACCCAGAAAAAACACCACTTTTAATGAGATCATGCATTGCTTCCCCCTCCACGAGCATTTTACAATTTATAAACACCAAATTCTAACTTCTTAGACTCCCAATCAAGAATTATCCACCCAACTGCACAACACCAATGCTTGTTTTCTGTCACAAACCTGTTAAGTTTATTTGTTTGTGTCATGAGTCAGGCTTACGTTAACACCGCGATGAAGTTGCTGTGAAAACCGGGTGTATTTAATCCGGGATAGATTGACCGGTCTGTCTGATCTGCGCCCCCTGTGTCTAGGTGGCCGACCACCATTGCCTTGTTCAGAAGCGAGCGCTCCGTGACGCCCGCACTCCGGAGAAGCTGAAACGCAATCAGTCCCTGCTCCTCGACAGCAAGCTCTCCATCGAGGAGAAGAAGAGGAAAATCGTCCGGAGCCTCCGGAAGCTGGAAGTGGCCGGCCTCGTATCAGCAGCCGACGGTTACCAGCAGCTGACCAACGAGCTGGCCAGGGTGAGAGATCGAAGTGGGCTCAGGACTTGCAGGGCCTCGGGCAGAGTTATGGAACAACCTCTTCGAGGGGCCCATGTTCATAGCTGTACCGTTGAGTATAATTCCTCAAACTGAGGTGGAAGGATTTTTGTTGGGGTTGGAGTGGAGGCGGGGAGGGATTAGGGGTTAGGGAACTCGGGCAGGTAAGATGCAGATGGGGAAGGATCTGACTGGCGAGCGGGAGCAACAGCTGGATTGGCTGTGCTAAATTCCCCCCTTAGTGTCCAAAGATGTGCAGGTTAGGGTGGATTGGCCGTGCTATGTACTTATGAAGGTTTATGAAGTAAGGGCAGAGGGCAAGATCTTGAAAGATGCTTTTACAAAGGTTGGTGCAGATTTGATGTGTTGAATTGCTCTTTCATAAGGATTCCATGGAACTTGAAGGCAGCGCACGACAAAAAACTCCTGCTGGGACAGTGTAGAGGGAGCTTTACTCTGTATCTAACCCCGTGCTGTACCTGTCCTGGGATGGGGGGACAGTGTAGAGGGAGCTTTACTCTGTATCTAACCCTGTGCTGTACCTGTCCTGGGGATGGGGGACAGTGTAGAGGGAGCTTTACTCTGTATCTAACCCCGTGCTGTACCTGTCCTGGGAGTGTTTGATGGGGGGACAGTGTAGAGGGAGCTTTACTCTGTATCTAACCCCGTGCTGTACCTGTCCTGGGAGTGTTTGATGGGGGACAGTGTAGAGGGAGCTTTACTCTGTATCTAACCCCGTGCTGTACCTGTCCTGGGATGGGGGACAGTGTAGAGGGAGCTTTACTCTGTATCTAACCCCGTGCTGTACCTGTCCTGGGATGGGGGACAGTGTAGAGGGAGCTTTACTCTGTATCTACCCCGTGCTGTATCTGTCCTGGATGGGGGACAGTGTAGAGGGAGCTTTACTCTGTATCTAACCCCGTGCTGTACCTGTCCTGGGACGTGGGGGGGGACAGTGTAGAGGGAGCTTTACTCTGTATCTAACCCCATGCTGTACCTGTCCTGGGAGTATTTGATGGGGGGGACAGTGTAGAGGGAGCTTTACTCTGTATCTAACCCCGTGCTGTACCTGTCCTGGGAGTGTTTTGAGTTTGGCAGTGAAACAATTGCCTTTGCCAGGATTACAATCCCCTTGGAGTGCAATAACTGTTGAAAGGAGCTGTAAGTTGCTAACAGTTAACGTGCCTTCTGAGCTAATTTGTGACCCCAAGGGAGGGATTTGCCCTCCCCTCAGTAGGGATCAATAAAAGCTCATAATGGCAGTGTTCCACTACCCTCAAACAGGCCTCTTTCCAGCTGTTAACAGAGATGGAGTAGATTTGAATGTGTGATGTGTTGTCGTTGGTCTCCGTGTTTGATTAGTGAGCAGCAAACAGAATCTGAGGAACGCTACTGGCTTGTGTTCCCTTGAAGTGACATTTTCTGACCAACATTCGCAGCGTACAGATAAACACAGTCCTGCCCAAATGATGTTCATTTGGGTGGCACAGTAGCACAGTGGTTAACACTGCTGCTTCACAGCTCCAAGGTCCCGGGTTCGATTCCCGGCTCGGGTCAATGTCTGTGTGGAGTTTGCACATTCTCCTCGTGTCTGCGTGGGTTTCCTCCAGTTTCTTCCCACAGTCCAAAGATGTGCGGGTTAGAGTGGATTGGCCGTGCTAAATTGCCCCTTAGTGTACAGGAATGTGTAGCTAGAGGGATTAGTGGATAGGGCCTGGGTGGGATTGTGTTTGGTGCAGACTCGATGGGCTGAAGGGCCTCTTTCTGCACTGTAGGGTTCTATGATTCTATTGGAGCTTCATTTAGCGCATGATAAGGAGGGGCAAAAATCAGCTGTTTCCAAATAAATCCAGCAAAATACTTGTGATGCCTGTCCAGCTGAATGCCTGCTCCACAGGCCTGCAAGTGAGAAGTTTGTGTTCAGTTTGTTTTATTTGGTGCCGCAAGTACATTAACGCTGCAATGAAGTCACTGTGAAAATCGCCACACTCCTGTTCGACTACGCTGAGGGACAATTTAACAATCCCCCTAACCCACCCATCTTTGGACACTAAGGGACAATTTAGCACGGCCAATCCACCCTAACCTACACATCTTTGGACACTAAGGGACAATTTAGCACGGCCAATCCACCCTAACCTACACATCTTTGGACACTAAGGGACAATTTAGCACGGCCAATCCACCCTAACCTACACATCTTTGGACACTAAGGGACAATTTAGCACGGCCAATCCACCTAACCTACACATCTTTGGACACTAAGGGACAATTTAGCACGGCCAATCCACCCAAACCTACACATCTTTGGACACTAAGGGGCAATGTCTTTGTGTTCAAGGGGATGTGAATCTTTTGGAATTTTCTATCCCGGAGTGTTGTGTGTTCTATTTTGAAGCATTTCTGAGGTGGGGAGAGGCAGATTTCCTGTGTTACTGTGGCCAGTTTGTGTGCAATATATTCAGGATTGTGTCGGTGAACTATCTCTCTCTCTCTCTCTCTCTCTCTCTCTTTCTCTCTCTCTGTCTGTCTCTCTCTTTCTCTCTCTCTCTCTGTCCCCGGCTCACTCTCCAATCTCTCCGTCACCACAGGACATCCAGAATCACCGGCGGTACAGGCAGCAGCGGAAAGCCGAGGTGACCAAGCTGAGAGAGACGCTGCGGAGCCTGAACTCCAAAACGGCCTTTTACGAGGAGCAGATCGACTACTACAACCAGTACATCAAGACCTGCCTGGATAACCTGGCCACCAAGGGACAGTACGTGTCTGTCTGGCCCCTGGCACAAGGGTGGCGGGAGTTAGACTCAACGGGGATCTCCCCTCCCGGGTAGAAATATTCAGGCAGCCTCTGTGGGGAGGGAGAGACACAGTTAATATTTCCCCTGGGATTCACTGTAATGGGATTGAGAGAAGGGAGAGAGTGGAGGAGGAGAGAGACGAGGTGGAAGGGAGGATTTGAGAGTGAAGTGGGGAGGAGGGGGAGGGGAAATGGGGATGAGAGAGTGTGGGGCTGAGGGGAGAGGGAGAGGGGTGAGAGTTGAGGAAGAGATGAGAGAAAGTGAGGGGAGGACGGGGTGACAGAGGGGGAGGGGAAGAAGCGGGTGAGAGAGAGAGGGAGGGGAAATGGTGATGAGAGTGTGTGGGGGGTGAGGGGAGAGGGAGGGGTGAGAGAGAGTGAGGGGAGGACGGGGGGTGAGAGTGCTGCCATTCGTTTCCCTCCTCTCTGCCATCCCAGCCAGTGGGGGGCCAGCTCGCTCTACCAGGCTGTGACCCAGACCTGGCTCGTGACGTCCTGCGTGCCTTCCCTGCCACAGCAGGCAATAGACCTGCACATCACGGGGTGCAGTTCCCCGAGACCTTCTATCGCAAATGTCCTGAACCCCGTCTTCTGGGCAGTAGCAGGGGTGTTTCTGAGGAGGCAATGTGCCAGTGACCACGTGAACTTTGAACCAGAGCTATGTGTGCGCCCTCCCCGACCCTCGCCCTCCCCCTCCCCCCTCCCCGACCCTTGCCCTCTCCCCTCCCCGACCCTTGCCCACCAGTGGGTCTGTCCTCAGGGCCAGAGGGGAGCGTTTCTATCTGCGGGGGGAGCGTATGTCGTGGCCACACTCAATCTGGCTCTCAGTCTGTAACTAACCTCTTGTTGATGTCCGCAGGGTTCCGGGTAAGAAACCAGCAGAGGGGAAGAGCAGGAAGGGTAAAGCCCCTTCCCTGAGCTACACAGCAGCGCGGCTGCAGGAGAAAGGTGTGCTTTTGGACATTGAGGATCTGCCAGCCAGCCAGTAAGTTAGCCCAATTAATATTTCCACATCTCCTTTCATCTCTGAGTCATGAGCAGGGTAGCGCGGTGATAAACTCCCTCCCCCTTCCCCCAGGGCAGTCTGTGTCCTGCAAACCCAGAGAGACAGATTGATTTGCCAGGAACAGTGTTCCTCCATGCCCTGCACATCCAAGTACAGGATGTGGAGATGCCGGCGTTGGACTGGGATAAACACAGTAAAAAGTCTCACAACATCAGGTTGAAGTCCAACAGGTATCAAAATAAACTTGTTGGACTTTAACCTGGTACTGTGAGACTTCTTACTGCGTCCGAGTACAGGTCAGAGACCATGTCCCGATGCTGGCAAGAATGGAGATTTGATCTTCGAATTTATAGCTCAACTTGACCCTGCCGTATAAACACTGGCAACCAGAGCAGGTCAGAGATTGGGAATCCTGCAGAGAGTAACTCACCTCCTGACTCCCCAAAGGCTATCCACCATCTACAAGGACACAAGTCAGGAGTGTGATGGAACGCTCTCCACTTGCCTGGATAAGTGCGTCTCCAACAACAATCTCCACTTGCCTGGATGAGTGTGTCTCCAATAACAATCTCCACTTGCCTGGATGAGTGCGACTCCAACAACAATCTCCACTTGCCTGGATGAGTGCGACTCCAACAACACTTGAGAAGCTCGACAACATCCAGGACAAAGCAGCCCCACTTGATTGGCACTGCATCCAGTCCCTCCACGCCGTGTGCACCATCTACAAGGTGCACCGCAGTGACTCACCAAAGATCCTTTGACGGGACCTTCCAAACCCACAACCACTTCCAGCCGGAAGGACAAGAGCAGCAGACACACAGGGAACACCACCACCTGCAAGTTCTCCTGCAAGCCACTCGCCGTCCTGATTTAGGAATATATCGGCCATTCTTTCACTGTCGCTGGGTCAAAATCCTGGAATTCTCTCCCTAATGACATTGTGCGTCAACCCACAAGCATGTGGACTGCAACGATTCAAGATGACAGCTCACCACCACCTTCTCGAGGGGCAACTAGGGATGGGCAATAAATACTGGCCCAGCCAGCAAAGCCCATGTCCCATAAATAAATAAAAATGTGCTCTGCCTGCCCGTGGGTCTCCGCAGTGGGCTGCACTCTCTGTGAGACAGAAGGTTATTTAAGTCTACATAGAATCTAGAAGCAAGAGGAGGCCATTCAGCCCTTCCAGCCTGCTCGCCATTCACTACAACCATAGCGGATCATCGAATTCAATATCCTGATCCCCCACCGCCCCCGCGAAGATCCCTCGATCCCTTTAGCCCCGAGAGCCATATCTAATTACTTCTCAAAATCACAACACATTTTGGCTTCAACTGCTTTCTGTGGGAGTGAATTCCACAAATTCCCCACCCTCTGGGTGAAGAAATCTCCCCTCCCCTAAAAGGTTTACCCCTTACCTCAAACTCTGATCCCTACTTCAGGACCCTCTGACCATCGGGAACATTCTTTCTGAATCGACCCTGTTAGAATTTTAGTCGTTTTTATGCGATCCCCTCTCTCTCTTTTCTAACCTCCAGTGAATATAATCCTAACCGACTTAGTCTCTCCTCATACAACAGACCTGCCACCCCAGGAATCAGCCTGGTAAACCTTTGCTGGGCTCCCTCTACAGCAAGGACACCCTTCTCGCTCCGATAAAGACTCCAAAGTTGCGCACAATTTAGGTTTGTAGGACCCCTAGGGTAAAGGAGGTGGCTATTCGGCCCATCGCGTCTGCACCGACCACAATCCCACCCAGGCTCTTTCCCCATTATGCCATGCATTTACCCTAACTATCCCTCCCCAGAGATGGATGGGGCGGGGGGGAAGAACGTGCAGGCTCCGCATAGAGTCACCCAAGCTGGGAATTGAAGCTGGCTCTGTGTCGAGTGTGCGCCCTTGCACCTCTACCTGCTGGACTGCGCTCTCTGCCCTTTTCACTGACCTCTCGGTGTGTGTCTCCCCCCCACCCCCCCAGGCCCTGTGTCAGATCTGCTGTCTCCCCACCAAAGAGCTGCCTCCCTATTTCCTCTGTGCAAGTCATGTTTTTGATTCCAGATGGGTCGCAGTAAGCTGCGTGCTAGTGAGGAAATATCTCCGTCTGTCGTGCTACAGACGGACCGGTTAAATACACAGCGTCGGCAGCACAGCCCAGCTTTGGCAATTTATTCCGAGCAAGCCGAGCGGAATTTGGAGCTGGCACAGTGGGGAGTACCTCTCAATCCCACAGTATGGTGTGTTCGCCACTGATTGAGGAATTTTGCAAATTGCCATCAAATAATTACTCCCCGCTGCTGAGAGCAGCATTGTCAGACACACCTCATCCCAGAAGGGGATACTAGGAGAGGGTTCCACAGCAGAGAGAGCGCAAGAACAGGACGGGGGCACCCAACAAGCGCATTCCACTCTCACCTTTCTAATCTCACGTTTCTTAGCTCGATTCGTAACTTGATAACAGGGGTTTGTTTCAAGAAAGGTCTTGAGAGAGAGACACAGAGAGGTGGAGAGGTTTAGAGGGGGAATTCCAGAGCTTAGGGCCGCCCCCCCGCAATACACACCACCTCCTCCCCCGACAACGCACACACTACTTCCCCCAAACCACACACCCCCTTCTCCCCCACCACAAGACAGCTGAAGGCACAGCCGCCAATGGCGGAGCGATGGGAATCGGGGGGATGCTCGAGAGGCCGGAATTGGAGGAACGCAGAGATCTCGGAGGGTTGTAGGGGCTGGAGGAGGTTACGGAGATAGGGAGCTGGTGTAGGGGGTTAGAGGAGGTTACAGAGATAGGGAGGGAGTGTAGGGGGCTGGAAGAGGGTTACAGAGAAAGGGAGGGGGTGTAGGGGCTGGAAGAGGGTTACAGAGATAGGGAGGGGGTGTAGGGGGCTGGAGGAGGTTACAGAGATAGGGAGGGGGTGTAGGGGCTGGAGGAGGTTACAGAGATGGGGGGGGGTGTAGGACTGGAGGAGGTTACAGAGATAGGAGGGGGTGTAGGGGCTGGAGGAGGTTACAGAGATAGGGAGGGGGTGTAGGGGCTGGAGGAGGTTACAGAGATAGGGGGGTGTAGGGGGGCTAGAGGAGGTTACAGAGATAGGGAGGGGGTGAGGGGGCTGGAGGAGGTTAGAGATAGGGAGGGGGTGTAGGGGGCTGGGGAGGTTACAGAGATAGGGAGGGGTGTGTAGGGGGCTGGAGGAGGGTTACAGAGATAGGGAGGGGGTGTAGGGGGCTGGAGGAGGTTACAGAGATAGGGAGGGGGATGATCAACGCAAATTTAATGAACATTTTTTTTAATGATTTGTTCACCTGGTCGTTCAGGGTAAACGTGATGTTTCTAACTTGCTATCGTCTGCCTGCCTTTGTCTGGCTGTCTCTCCTTTAAGACACCGTTTAAAATTGTGTTCCCTGACCGAGCTTTTAGTTGCCCCCCCCGCCCCCCCCAAATATCTCCTCATGTCGCTACATTCAGTCCTTTTGGCTGTCGTGAAGCATCTTGGGGATGCTCCAGGGTGCTATCTAACTCCAAGTTATTGTTGGTTTGCTGGCTGCTGCCGGGCGCGCCTGTGTGTGTCGCCTCTGTGTGAAGCGCGGTCGGTACAGCCCGTTGTGTCGACGTGAACTGCTCGAATCTTAACATCAGCCCCGGCTCCTGTCTCTCTCTCTCCCTCTCTGTGCAGACTCCGCAATGTGATTTTCGACATTGTGCAGTGCGAAGAGGCGGGAACCTTTGATGTGAGGGCCAAGTTCCTGGGTGTGGACATGGAGAGATTCCAACTCAAGTACCAGGTGAGGATTCCAGCTGCTGCCTCCGTCCACCAGCCGTCAAGAGGCCTGTGTGCGCGCGTGTGCTCCCGCAAACACACCCCGAGGCGCGCGTCCTCTGGCAAACACACCCCGAGGTGCGCGCACTCCCACAAACGCACCCCGCATGGCGCACGCCCTCACAAACACACCCTGAGGCGCACGACCTCGCAAACATGCCCCGCACGGCACGTGCGTTCTGGCAAACACGCCCCACGGTGCGCGCTCCTGCAAACGCACCCCGCACCCTGCACGGTGCACGTGCTCTTGCAAACACAATTCCATAACAGGTCACTTTGTTCAAAGGGGCCGGGTTATAGAAAACAACGTGTCCTTTAGTCTGTTCGATGCACACCGTCGGAAAGACGGGTAGGTTTCGTGCATTGTTACCTGAAACCCGACCTCTGACCAAAGTGACCTGTTGTGGGATTTTGTTTGCTGATCGCTCCGGCGGGGGAAACCTCTGATGTTTCTCTGAACTAACTGTGTGTGTGGAGTAGGTAGTCAGGAGTCACTTTACTCTCTGGAAAGTAGGGGAATGAGGGGGTGACTTTACTGAACTGTAGAAAACCACAAAGGCATAGACAGCATTTTTCCCAGGGAAGAGGAATTGCAAACTAGAGGGTTTAAGGGGAAAGATTTAAGAGGGAGCTGAGGGGCACGCAGAGGATGGTGCATGTGTGGAAGGAGCTGTCAGAGAGAGTGATTGAGGCAGGTACAACAGCGACGTTTAATCAGCGTTTGGGTAAATACATGGATGGGGAAGGATTATAGAGGGAGATGGGCCAAACGCGGGCAGTTGGGACTAGCTGGGGGGGGTAGCATGGAACAGTTGGGCTGAAGGGCCTGTTTGCATTCTGTAACTCCCTGTGTGTCCCCCCGTCAGGACCTGCTGCAACTGCAGTACGAGGGAGCGGCCGTGATGAAGATGTTCGACAAAGCCAAGGTCAACGTCAACCTTCTGATCTTCCTCCTCAACAAAAAATTCTTCAAGAAGTGAGGTGGGGGGGCCCTTGCTCTGCCCCTGGCCACAGCGGGACGCTCTGTCCAAGATCCCCCCCCCTCTCGTGCATCAGGACGCTCCCCCTCGCTGCCCCACGGCAGAACACTCTGTTTGCCCCATGCGGCGGAGCGCTTCTCCTCACCTTCGGCTCCCCATTGTTCTGTCACTCCCTCACTCCTCACGGTGGAGAGCTCCTTTTGTCGCTGCCCGTCCCCCCACCACGGTGCTGAGACACTACGTTCCCCATCCCTCGCAAGACTGAAACTGATGCTTCTGCTGTGCAGACACAATCAGCCAACAACACTAGTAGGATAGCTGTAAGAAACACGCCCGTGCCTTTTACTCAAACCGGTGCTACAGTTCAGATTAACCTCGTAGGAATCCTAACTCCTCGCCTGACGCAGCGGCGGGCTCTTTACTGAAGGCTCTGCGTGTGTGGGGTGGGGGAAATTGGGCCATTCCGACTCCCTGCCGATACCGAATGGAGACCCGGAATCTTGGGTCCGGGGCGGGGACCGTCTCCCCGGTGAGGAAAGCCCGCGCCGTCTCTCCCGACTTCTCGTGCGCCTCTTACTGAAGGTGCCCCTCGGATCAGGGAGGGTGGACTTCACCCACCACCCCTCCCCATTCCCAGCTACAGGGAGAGCTATCTGCACCCCCAGTTTCTCCTGGTCCCTGTCTCGGAAAGGGTCTCGTAGATGTGCGCGCACGGTCTACAGTTAATCCAGCCCTAGCAGTTTTATAATTTTGTTCCTCGCCCGCTGGCTTTTATTTAACTTTTTTAAAAAAAAAAACCTGTTCTTTGCACTGCCTGCAGCCTAAATCCTCACTGAGCTCCTGGAGTTGTTGATAGTGACAAACCCTAAGTTTTGCAGGGGTTGGAACCATCTCCAAACTTCCCGCAACAGTCTCCGTATAGCCAGAGAACCTCTGTCTCTCCAGTAAACACTACAGCGTTCCTGCTTTGCGGCGTGTAATCTCCGTGTTATCCCCACCCTTCCCCACCACAGAGTCACACCGGCAATTCTGATTCTTAAACCGGCATTTTATTTTCTTCCCATCTGCGCTACGCCGATCTGCTGTCAAAGGATCTTGTGACCCAAAGAAATGACCATCCCCATCTCTCCCCTTCCACAGGCTTCACGACTTCCTCCCCGCCGCCCCAGAACCAGCTATAATCAAAAGAGAGCTCCTTGTGTGGAGCCTCTCTCTCTCCCCTTCTCTCTGGGGAGCTCTCCCCAAGGCTGGGCGTCCCATTAAAGCACGAGATGATCATGACACTCCCCCTCTCCCCACCTCTCTCTGCATTTCTCTCTCCACAGCAGATAGAAGGAGCCCACTGCCCAGAAGCGGGAAGTCTCTGCCGCGTCGAGGGGATCGAAAACCTCCCCCCAATCGGGTTGCGGGATCCCAGAACAGACGCCCAGCTCGCAATCTCGGCTACTGAGACTGTCAGGACTACTTGACTGTCTTCAATTAATGTTTAGTTTAGGGTGACACAGTGGGTTAGCGCTGCTGCCTCACCGCGCCAGGGACCCGGGTTCAATCCCAGTGACACAGTGGGTTAGCGCTGCTGCCTCACCGCGCCAGGGACCCGGGTTCAATCCCAGTGACACAGTGGGTTAGCGCTGCTGCCTCACCGCGCCAGGGACCCGGGTTCAATCCCAGTGACACAGTGGGTTAGCGCTGCTGCCTCACTGCGCCAGGGACCCGGGTTCAATCCCAGTGACACAGTGGGTTAGCGCTGCTGCCTCACTGCGCCAGGGACCCGGGTTCAATCCAGTGACACAGTGGGTTAGCGCTGCTGCCTCACTGCGCCAGGGACCCGGTTCAATCCCAGTGACACAGTGGGTTAGCGCTGCTGCCTCACTGCGCCAGGGACCCGGGTTCAATCCCAGTGACACAGTGGGTTAGCGCTGCTGCCTCACTGCGCCAGGGACCCGGGTTCAATCCCAGTGACACAGTGGGTTAGCGCTGCTGCCTCACTGCGCCAGGGACCCGGGTTCAATCCCAGTGACACAGTGGGTTAGCGCTGCTGCCTCACCGCGTCAGGGACCCGGGTTCAATCCCAGTGACACAGTGGGTTAGCGCTGCTCCCTCACCGCGCCAGGGACCCGGGTTCAATCCCAGTGACACAGTGGGTTAGCGCTGCTCCCTCACCGCGCCAGGGACCCGGCTTCAATCCCAGTGACACAGTGGGTTAGCGCTGCTGCCTCACGGCGCCAGGGACCCGGGTTCAATTCCCGGCTCGGGTCACTGTCTGTGAGGAGTCTGTATTTTCTCCCCGTGTCTGCGTGGGCTTCTTCCAGGTGCTCCAGTTTCCTCCGACAGTCCAAAAAACTGTTAGTGGATTGGCCATGCTAAATTGCCCCTTACTGTCGGGATGGGGGTGGGATGAGCAGGGTAAATATGTGGGGTACGGAGATAGGGCCTGTGTTCAGTGCAGACTTGCCGAATAACCCCTCCTGCACTGTAGGGATTTTATGTACATATCAGGCAGTGCCAACCCGCTGGGTGCTCCCCTTACGTCGGTGCTCCCAGTCCCAACAGGCTACCAATCGATAACTGGTCAATCACAGCAATGATTTAGTTTATAAAACGGTACGGCTGTTTAAAATGGTTCGGTGTGACCGAAGTTCACCGCGAGTGCCACACTCCTGTAAATATTTGCTATCCTTCATCCTTTACCTCCCCTCTCTGTCTCTGAACTGGCGTTTCTCCTCTCTGTCTATGACATTCTGTTCTCGCTCCCAGGGGCTGCAGAAGGCACTTGGATCACAAGCCGGGCTTTGGTGTGTTTAACGGGACCTCCTCCCAGTGGACCAGGGACCCCCGCCCACCCCCGTGGACTAGGGGACCCCAAAAACGATGGGGCCAGTCTGGGAGGGGAGAGGGGTGTGTGTCGCTCTGCACAGCTGGGCTGCAAGGTGACTGTGGAGATGCCGGCGTTGGACTGGGGTAAACACAGTAAGGAGACTCGCAACGCCAGGTTATAAAGTCTGACAGGTCTAATTAGTAGCAAACTCCACTAGCTTTCGGGGGCTCTGCCCTTCGTCAAGTGAGCCCTGTTTGTGATCAGAACTCCCCACTCGCCTGACCCAAGGAGCAGCATCCCGAAAGCTAATGGCGTTTGCTACCACATAAACCTGTCGGACTTTCTAACCTTGTGAGACTTCTCGCTGTGAGTTGAGACTGGGATAATACCAGCAGTCTGATATTCTCCCTGTTGCTGCTCCCAAGCTTCACAGCCAGTCTCCCAACTGGGAAATTAGCCATATGTTCACGCCACTTTCACACATTCTTTAATTCCGGGGGAGCATGGCAGGTGTGAAAAAAAAACCCAGAAACATTCTGTCCCCGCTGCATTTCTACAGAAAGTAGCACACACACGTTTTATATCTAACCCCATGCTGTACCTGTCCTGGGAGTGTTTGATGGGGGGACAGTGTAGAGGGAGCTTTACTCTGTATCTAACCCCGTGCTGTACCTGTCCTGGGAGTGTTTGATGGGGGCAGTGTAGAGGGAGCTTTACTCTGTATCTAACCCCGTGCTGTACCTGTCCTGGGAGTGTTTGATAGGGACATGTAGAGGGAGCTTTACTCTGTATCTAACCCCGTGCTGTACCTGTCCTGGGAGTGTTTGATGGGGGGACAGTGTAGAGGGAGCTTTACTCTGTATCTAACCCCGTGCTGTACCTGTCTGAGATGGGCAGGGGGGTCCGACGGTGACTGAGGTAGTTCCTCATTGGCGCAATGTTCCACCATGCGAGTAAACTCTTTTTAAGTATACCCTGTCAGCGTTGGACACCCCAGCTGCGAGTGAATACTACCTGCCTGGGTACGTTGCAGTGGTGCCTGTAGACTGGATCTTCCCACTCTTCATCCCCATTCCGAGCAGAGAATACGGGGAGGGGGAGAGTGTCAGAGGGATAGGGAAATTGCGAAAGAGATAAATATTAGCATTGATGGGGGGTGGTATGTGCACAATGGGTTAGCACTGCTGCGTCACAGCGCCAGGGACCCGGGTTCGATTCCTGGCTCGGGTCACTGACTGTGTGGAGTCTGCACATTCTTCCCGTGTCTTTGTGGGTTTGCTCCCACAGGCCGAAAGATGTGCAGGTTAAGTGCATTGGCCCAGCTAAATTTCTGCTTAGTATCCAAAAATGTGCAGGTTAGCGGGGATTGGCCGTGCTAAATTGCCCCTTAGTGTCCAAAGATGTGCAGGTTAGGGTGGATTGGCCATGCTAAATTGTCCCTTAGTGTCCAAAGATGTGCAGGTTAGGGTGGATTGGCCGTGCTAAATTGTCCCTTAGTGTCCAAAGATGTGCGGGTTAGGGTGGATTGGCCGTGCTAAATTGTCCCTTAGTGTCCAAAGATGTGCAGGTTAGGGTGGATTGGCCGTGCTAAATTGTCCCTTAGTGTCCAAAGATGTGCAGGTTAGGGTGGATTGGCCATGCTAAATTGTCCCTTAGCATCCAAAGCTGTGTAGGTTAGGGGGGAATTTGCCATGCTAAATTGTCCCTTAGTGTCCAAAGCTGTGTAGGTTAGGGTGGATTGGCCATGCTAAATTGTCCCTTAGTGTCCAAAGATGTGTAGGTTAGGTTAGATTGGTCATGCTAAATTGCCCCTTAGTGTGAGAGGGGTTAGTAGGGTAAATTTGTGGGGTTACAGGATAGGGCCTGGATAGGATTGTGGCCAGTGCAGGCTTGGTGGGGCCGAATTGGCCTTTTGCGCTGTATGATTCTTGATACCCTTGGAGCTACGTTACCCAGAGTCCCATCCACAGCATGCTCGACAGATTCCTGTGATTGACTGGGCTTATCCCCTTTTTGCCTCAGGGAGTTGGGGCGGGGGAAGAACCTGGGTTAAGACGGAGTCTGACTGAGTCAGCGCAGCCCAGCAATCCGGTCAAACACACACAAGGGGACCGGCCGCTCGATGGGCGGGAGATCACAAAAGCAGCCTGGGTTTCACACCAGCCATGAAGACCATGGTGGGTCACCAGCAGCAAGCTGCCTCAGGCGTGGTTTCTCCACCCACACCAGTAGGAGCAGGAGCGAGAGACTGTTAGCTGGGAAAAGGCGGGTGAGGAACCTCTGCACCAACGCAGCATCTTGTGATCACAGTGTACTCTGCAGCCTTAAGGAGCCTCCTTCGCACCAATGCATCATGCCAAAAAGAATACTAATCAAATCTTGATTTTTTTTTTTAAAATCACTTTTCAAATAAAAGTATTTAAATTGTTGCTCGAATTGTCTCATCTCTGATAGCTGGAATCATCTGGCCTTCGCCTGGCTCTCTGCAGTTTCTGACAGAGATCCCCTTTACGTGTTCACATGGTCAGAAGCCCAGGAAGCTGGCTACCCAGCAGATGTTTGTCAATACTGCTGCATCTTCCAGGAGAATCTCCCCTCGTTCCCCCCCCCCCCCCCCCCCCCCGTTGTTCCCCTCGTTCCCCCCCCCTTGTTCCCCTCGTCCCCCCCCGTCCTTGTCAAACCTACTCCAGGATTAGTTTGTCCTCCATTTCGTCTCCACAGATATCCAATTGGAGGACTTACTCCAGTCCCGACCTCACTGCTGCGTCCGTGTCAAAATGCCGCGAGGCGTAGGGGTGATGTTGCCCCTTTTCGGGGGGTGAATCCAAAACTGGGAGCCACCCAACGTTCACTAATTTGGGAACTTGGGCAGGGCGTGGTGACACGGCAGTTAGCACTGCTGCCTCACAGCACCGGGGACCTGGGTTCGATCCCTGGCCTCAGGTCACTGTCTGTGTGGAGACTGCATGTTCTCCCTATATCTGCATGGGTTTCCTCCCACACTCCAAGATGTGCAGGTTAGGGGGGATTGGCCATGCTAAATCGCACCTTATTATCCAAAGATGTGCAGGTTAGGGTGGATTGGCCGTGCTAAATTGTCCCTTAGTGTCCAAAGATGTGCAGGTAAATTGTGCTTTGGTGTTGTTAGCACAGCTACCTCAGCTTCAGGGACCCGGGTTCAATCCCAGGCTAGGGTCACTGTGTGGAGTTTCTCCCCGTGTGTGCATGGGTCTCCTCCGGGTGCTCCAGTTTCCTCCCACAGCCCAAAAGATGTGCTGGTTAGACCATGATAAATTGACCCTAGTATCTTTGTTACAGGAATAGGGACTGGGTGGGATAGTGTTTGGTGTGGACTTGATGGGTTGAATGGTCTCTTCTAAACTGTAAGGACTCTCTGTCCCCTCTCCTTTCATGGAATCAATGCAGTGTACAGTTCTGGTCACCCGATTATAGAAGAAATATTATTAAACTGGAAAGAGTGCAGAAAAAGATTTACTAGGATGCTACCGGGACTTTGATGGATTGAGTTATAAGTAGAGGCTGGATAGACTGGGACTTTTTTCTTTGGACGTAGGAGGCTGACGGGTGATCTTATAGAGGTCAATAAAATAATGAGGGGCACAGATCAGCGAGATACTCTATCTTTTCCCAAAGGTAGGGGAGTCTAAAACTAGTGGGCATCTTTGATTTGATTCATTATTGTCACATGTATCGGGTTACAGTGAAAAGTATTTTTTCTTGCGTGCTATACAGACAAAGCATACCGTTCACATGGAAGGAAAGGAGAAGGTGCAGAATGTAATGCAACAGTCACAGCTAGGGTGTAGAGAAAGATCAACTTAACTCTTCCTCTGCCTTTTTCTCTGTGTGTGTGTCTCTCTCCTCCTTGTCCATCTCCGTCCCTCCCTGTGTCACCCTCTCTCCTTTCGTCCCCCTGTCCCTCTCTCTCCCTGCGTCTACCCCGTCCCCTCTTTCCCCCCCCCCTTGTTCCCGCGTCCCTCACTCCCCCCCGTCCCCCTCTCGTAACCCACGTCGCCCCGTCACCCTTTTCCTCTGCCCCCCCCCATCCTCGGGCCCGTCACCCTCTGCCCCCCACCGGCCCGTCCCCCTCTGCCTCCTCCTCCCGCTCGCCCGCCCGCCCTGTCTCTGACACAGTTAAGGAGTGATGTGGAATTGCTGGGATGGACAGGGTAAGTAATTTCACAGCATCAGCTTAAAGGCCAACAGGTTTATTTGGTAGCACAAGCTTTGGGAGCGTTGTCCCTTCCCTGGGTGAGTGAAGGAGCAGTGCTGCGAAAGCTTGTGCCACCAACTAAATCTGTTCGCCGTTAAGCTGACGCTGTGAGAATACTATAGATAAGATCGAGAGTCAACACCTTTTCCCCAAAGGTAGGGGAGTCTAAAACGAGAGGGCATAGGTTTAAGGTGAGAGGGGAGAAGGTCCAGAGGGGCAATTTTTTTCACACAGAGGGTGTCTGGAACGAGCTGCCAGAGGCAGTAGTAGAGGCAGGTACAATTTTATCTTTTAAAAAGCATTTAGACAGTTACCTGGGTGGGATGGGTATAGCGGGATATGGGCCAAATGCAGGTAATTGGGACTCGCTTAAAGACAGGTCAGCATGGACAAGTTGGGCCGAAGGGCCTGTTTCCCATGCTGTAAAACCTCTCTGCCGCTGGCGTCGACAAGTCTGTTCATCTGCAAGCAGGGGAAAGGTGGCAAAGTCAAACAAAACCCTCTTTTAATTACGCCGTGCAGAGATTAAACCTTGGGTGTGTCTTTGCAACTGGTGACAGGAACGTCCTGGGGCACCGGCGCGAAATCACCGCTTGTGGGTAAGTGTTTTTTAATTTGTGTGTGCTTCACAAAATATAGGTGCCTGACGAGAATCGTTGGATGGCCACACACACAGAAGTGAACACTCTCTCCTTACTCCCCCACTGGAGAACGATACTCGCAATATAAGTGCTAACTAACCATCACTGACCCTCGCCCGTGAAGGAGCTAGCCTAGGAAAGGACATCAAACGGGGCTAATGTGGAAATAGGAGCAGGAGGAGGCCGTTCTGCCCCTTGAGCCTGCTGCCCCCTTCACTGCCAGGATTAGACGTAGACTTAGAGGAGATCTGATAGAAGTGTACAAGATTATGAGGGGTATAGATAGAGTGAACAGGGTTAAGCTTTTTCCTAGGATGGACTCGAATAGCACGAGGGGTCACGGGCTTAGGGTGAGGTGGGTAAGGCCTAATTTGGATGCTAGAGGGAGTTTTTTTCACACAGAGGGTGGTGGGGGTATGGAATGCGTAAAGTGGTGGAGGCAGGCACTCTGGAGTTATTTAAGAAATACTTAGACGGGCACATGAACAGAATGGGAATGGAGGGGTATAGAAAACTGATTTAAAATAGGGATCATGAGCCTTGGGAGTCCCTGGGAAGTGTGTAAATAGATGATGATATTGATGGACTTGTTTTTATCCTACAGGTGCTTTGGTCCACCTTGTTGTCTAACGCGGGGCGTACACGCGATGGGTCGTGAGAGGGCTGCTCTTGGATTTTTTTTTCGAGAGTATCCTAGTATTTCACATCGTTAGTGTACGCTTGACCTGGACCATTTGATGGGCAACACGACAGCTCAGTGACTATCGCTGTGCTGTGCAGATACATGGATTTGGGGCCTGTGTCTGTGGGAGTTTGCGCGTTCTCCCCGTGCGCGTGTGGGTTTTCTCCGGGAGCTCCGGTTTCCTCCCACATCCCAAAGATGTGCTCTTAGGCTGATTGGCAAAACAAATTCTCCCCAAATTGTCTCAAATTTGGTTTTTTAATCCATAGATCTATAAACATAGACAGGGATCACGGGTAGCGGTGGGAACATTGGGGTGACGGTGCGGGCTCGTTGGGCCGAAGGGCCTGTTTCCTGTGCTGTTTTGTTCTTTGTTCTTTGATTGTTCAACTCAATAGCCTAACCCTGCTTTCTCCCTGTGATCCCTTCCAGCTGTATCCAGCTGCCTCTCGAATACATTCAATGTTTCGACATCAACCAGTTCCTGTGGGAATGAATTCCACAGGCTCACCGGGTGAAGGAATGTCTCCCCACCTCCGTCCTACCCCTCCCTCATAGGCTGGTTCTGGGGATCTTGTGTTCGTGTCACGCTATCTGTAAACCCCCATGACTTGCCTGTACTCGCAACATCTCAGTTACTGTTACTGTCTGGAGACCATACACACGCAAAGAGACATTGGTAGGATGCAGAGCTGGGCCAAGAAGTGGCAGATGGAGTTTAACCCTGATAAGTGCGAGGCGATTCATTTTGGTAGGACAAACTTGAACGTGGATTACAGGGTCAACGACAGGGGTCTGAGGAATGTGGAGGAACAGAGAGATCTTGGGGTTCATATCCACAGATCTCTGAAGGTTGCCAGTCAAGTGGATAGAGCCGTGAAGAAGGCTTCTAGTGTGTTAGCATTTATTAACGGGGGGTTTGAGTTTAAGAGCCGTGGGGTTATGCTGCAACTTTACCGGACCCTGGTGAGACCACATTTGGAATATTGTGTTCAGTTCTGGTCACCTCACTATAAGAAGGATGTGGAAGCATTGGAGAGAGTGCAGAGGAGATTTACCAGGATGCTGCCTGGTTTGGAAGGTAGGTCTTATGAGGAAAGGTGGAGGGAGCTGGGGTGGAGGAGGACGAGAGGCAACTTAATAGAGGTTTATAAGATGATGAAGGGGATAGATAGTCTCTGCATATCCACTCTATCTCCTCGGAGGAATGTAGCTGTTACTAGGGGGCATAACTATAAGGTTGATGGTGGAAGATATAGGGGGGATGTCCGAGGTAGGTTCTTCACTCAGAGAGAGGTTGGGGTGTGGAACGCACTGCTTGCTGTGATAGTGGAGTCGGACACTTTCGGAACTTTCAAGCAATTATTGGATGGGCACACGGAGCACACCAGAATGAGAGGGAGTGGGATAGCTTTGATCTTGGGATTGGACATAGCTTGGCACAACACCGAGGGGCTGAAGGGCCTGTGCTGTGCTGTTCTGTAATGTTCGAGCTCTTTAACCTTTGCTTAACGCTCTCTCCACTCACATTGTCTGCACTTTTAAGACTTAATTAGCTCACATTCTAATCAGTATTCTGTAAACCGTGTGTGCCTTTATATGCTCTGTGTGTGACTAGAACTCTCCACTTACTTGATGAGGGAACAACGCTCTGAAAGCGAGTGGTGTTTACTACCAAATAAACTTGTTGGACTTTAACATGGTGTTGTGAGACTTCTTACTGTATCCTGGACTCCCCCAACCATCGGGAATATCCTTCCTGCATCTACCCTGTCCAGTCCCCTTAGAATTTTGTAAGTCTCCGTAAGATCTCCCACCGCCCTCTCTCATTTGTCTGAACTCCAGCAGGAACAATCGTAACCTAGGTCTACAACTTCGGATTTCTAGGTGTCCAGATCACCAATAACTTCTCCTGCTCCCTTCCCCATGCCGACACTATAGGTAAGAAAGCCCCACCAACGCCTCTACGTTCTCAGAAGACTAAGGAAATTTGACATGTCTGCCTACGACTCTCACCAACTTTTACAGATGCCCCATAGAAAGCATTCTTTCTGGGTTGTATCCCAGCTCGGTCTGGGCTCCTGCTCTGCCCCAAGACCCGCAAGGAACTACAAAAGGGTGGTGAACGTAGCGCAATCCATCTGCGCTGTAATGTTCTATAATCTCCTTCGTTGTGTTGACACTGAGGGAGAGATTATTGTCGCCGCACCAGTTCACCAGATCCTCTATCTCATTCTTGTTCTCTGTCTACGTTGGCAAACTTGAGAATCAAATTGGGGGGAATTTGGCCACACAGTTATAGGTATACAAGGAGTATAGTAATGGGCTGAGAATAGAGCCTTACAGGGAACGGTGTTGAATGATCGTGGAAGAAGTGTTGTTGGCTATCATTACTGATTGTGGTCTGTGAGTTAGGAAGTTCAGGATCCAGTCGCAGAGGGAGGAGTCGAGGCCCAGCCCACGGAGTTTGGAGATGAGTTTTGTAGGAATAATGGTGTAGAAGGCTGAGCTGTAGATGTGTTGGTTAAGCGGGTTGGCCATGCAGGTCATAGTCTCACAGGTTAAAGTCCAACAGGTTTACTTGGCATCATTAGCTTTTGGAGTGCTGCCCTTTCAGCAGGTGCATGGGAGTTCTGCTCACCATTAGGGTGAATAAAGACACAAACTCAATTTACAAAAGAATGATTGGAGTGCAACTCTGTACATCGAGCTAAATTGTTCATTACTGGGGCAATTGCAGGAGAAGGGCCTGGGGGGGCGGTGGTGGGGAGAGTTGTGGTTGGCGCAAGCTGGATGGGCCGAATGGCCTCCTTCTGCACTGTCGGGATTCTATGATCAAAGGTGACGCTTGACGCGTTGCCTGCCTCTGCCCTGGGGCTTGGTTTACCCCGTCGTACCGGGCGTGGGGCGAGATACGGTGGTGGCGGGAAGGAAGGGTGGGCGGCACAAAATGGCCGACATCATAATGGTCAACTTGGCGCCAACGGGTGCTGTGTGGTTGTTGGGTGGGGGGGGAGGATGTGTGGGCACCTTGATGCTGTAAATATAAAGATAACGATGGGATGGGGGATTAAGATTGGAATGGGGTGACTCAGTAAAATCTCAGTTATTTTGGATTGATTCCTCTTGCCCCAAATCTAGCCCGGGCTTGAGGCCTAGTTCCCTAGACAGTGGAAAACCCCGAGCTGTCAATCATCCTTCAACTGCCCGCCAATCTCTGGGGGGGTGTGCGGGGAACCTGTTGTGACCCTTTCCAATCCGATTGGCCCATTTCCCTGTCAATCACGCTTGGGTCCAGCGTTGCACCCAGTCAGGAGCGGGCTTTCCACCACTCTGCGAACTGATTGGTCCAGCCGAACGTCAATCATGTGGGCGGGCACGTCCATTAAAACCAACGGACCAATCCATGCACAGCAAGCGAAACCAAATTGGGTGAGTGACAAGGCAGGGACCAGTCAGCGGAGAGGCGGGCTTACCGACAGCAACGCCTTAACGTTGATTGGTTCAGAGGAATATCAATCAATATAACTGACCAATCACCGATGGCAGGATGGATGATTGGGCTGAGCGAACGTCAATCATGGTTCACGACCAATCCCGGCATAGATTGCTCCTCCGCCTATCATAAAGGGAATGATTGATCTATTGTCACCGCAATCATCCTGACTGGCCATTCAGGACGGAGGTTGACATATTTAAACTCCCGCCCCCACAGCACGTTACGCTGGTTGGTTAGGTTGCACGTCAATCATACCTCAGGGCGAATCATGGACGAGAGCAGGCCGCTTCCATTCCTGCCTTGTTGATTGGTTATCATGTACGTCAATCATCTTGACAGTCCCATCGGATGGCGGTAAATGCTTTTAGTGCCTGCCTCCCCTGCAGCCTCGTATGTCGATTGGTTCACTATCACGTCAATCAACTCGGCAGTTTCCCCTCCCGCAGGAGGTGGAAACTCCTGGCTCTCGCTCCTTCAATGTCCTAATGTGATTGGACAATCCTAACGACCTGAGCCAATTCTGAGCCAATCCGCCGAGGGTAGTGGCTGGTCCTTTGCCAACGTTCTGGCGCTGATTGGTTGACTGGCACGTCAATCAAGACCCGTCACGAAAGATAACGGTCCTGCGCCACTTCGACAGGAATGATTGGTCCGCCGACACGTCAATCATTGCTATTGCCCAATGGCATCGGAAGAGTTGCCATAGGGTTCCCGCATTAGCGAACGCCGATTGGTCAGCCGGCACGTCAATCATTACTATTGTCGAATGGTCCCGGAGGTGTTCCTCACTGAGCTCCCGCCCTTGCCGTCGTCGATTGGTCTGCCGGCACGTCAATCATTGCTATCGTCCATTGGCGTCGCAAGTGGTCCTCCCCCCAGCCTCTGCCCTAAGCTAACTCCGATTGGCCAGCCCGCACGTCTATCACCAGTCGGACTCCGACGAATGGACAACAGGACCGCGGCCTTCAGGATTGGTCAGCCGGCACGTCGATCAAGACCCGCCGTCTCCGCTACCGACCAATGGGGAGCGGGAGGTGTGATTCGGAGGGCGGGCCGCGCGCCGCCGATTGGGCGCGGCGGACGTCGATCAGAGCGGGCCGGCCAATGGGCGCGGTGGGCGGGCGGGCTGAGCGGCGCCGGTTGTGTTGGAAACGGGCGGTGGAGGAGGAGGAGGAGGCGGCGGGTGAGTGAAGGAGGGAAAGCGGCGGGGTTGAGGGAGGCCCGAGGGCCGGCCGGGCCACCGGGAGAGGGGCGGACGTAACCCCCTCCTCACCGTCTCCGGTCTGTGTGAGGCGGTGGGGGGGGGGTGGCAGAGACCCGGGAGTCACCCTCCCTCCACCCGGGAACAGGCCCCAAGCCTCGGGCTCGAGTAGCAGAGCGACCCCGGGGGCAGAGGCGAGGAGGGGGACTGGGTCTTTCCCTCCCTCCCTCCCTCCCTCCATAACCCAACTTAAACCCGCTCCCCACCCAAAATTCAAACCAGCCCACCTCCAAATATCGACCTGAGACTGGAAATATTGAAATTTCAAATTGGGAAAATTTTCAATTTTTATTTTGAAATTACAATCGCAAATGTTGAAATTTTAAATGTAAGTCAGAATTTTCAATAAACGTTTCACCAAAAGCGACATTAATTTCAACGTTTGTTCTGGCAGGTCGGAATTATCGGTAAACACGTTTCATTAAAAATTACATCAATTTCAGTGTTTGCTGCTGTGTGTCAAAATTTTCAACAACTCATTTAAATTTTGGAAATTTGCTATGGTTAGACAGAATTCTCAATACATATTTCATTAAAAATTACATTCATTTCAATATTTGCAGTCAGAAAGCACAATTTTCAACAAATTAAAAATTCTACTTAAATTTTCAATTTGTTATTGTAAACCATAATTTTGAATTAAAAAATTGAAATTCCGTTATATTTTCAATATTATAAGCCAAAATTTTCTTTAAATATTTCATCAAAAATTATATTAATTTCACTATTTGCTATTGTAAGTCATAATTTTCAAGAAATAAAAATTCCATTAAAATTTCAATGTGTTCTCAATCAATTTTCAATAATTTCATTAAAACTTGCATTAATTTTAAAATTTATTAGAGTAAATCAGAATTACAGTATTCTGTTAAAATTTTAAAATTAAAATTTTCATTAAAAAATGAAAATATTTGCTATTGTATGTCTCATTAAAATTATGTTAATTTCAATTTTGTTATAAATCATAATTTTCAATAAATAATGTTTAAATGTTCAAAATTTGCTGTTGTAGGTCATAAGATTCAATAAATGAAAATTCTGTTAAAATTTCAAAATTTGCTGTTGCAAGTCACAATTTCCAATAAACATTTCGTTAAAAATTACATTAATTTCAAGATTTGCTTTGTAAGCCATAATTTTCAATAAATAAAACTTTTATTTATATTTACCAAATTTGCTCTGGTAAATCACAATTTTTAATTAATTAAATCCCATTTAAATGTACAATTTGCTATTGTAAATCACAATTTTCAATAAATAATTTAAAGATTCATATTTTCTATTTATTGTAAATTGCAGTTTTCAATAAATTATTTTAAATTAAAAATTAATTACATTTTTAATTGTTATTAAATTACAATTTTCAATAAATATTTTGTTAGAAGTGACAATTTCTGTGTTTGCTGTTGCAAATCATGATTTTCAATAAATATTAATTCCATTTTTAATTATCAAAATAATTTATGGGGAAAATTTCAATTCTCAGTATCTTCTCTTATTAAAAGCTATGTTTAAAATGTAAATATTTGTGACATAAATCACAATTTTCCATAAATTGTTCATTAAAATTTTTCAAGATAAAAATTTGTTAAAAATTCTTTTCAAGATATTTGGTATGGAAATTTACAATATTCAGTACCTGTTTTTATTTGAGGTGAAATTTAACATTTCAATGTTGGATATGGAAAAATCTGAGTTTCAGTAAACAATTGATTAAGAATTACTTTGAAAACTTAAATTTCAATATTTGATTTTGGAAATCATATTTTTCAATTTTTATGAAAAAATAGATTTAAATTTGAATATTTGATATAGGATATAAAAAACACTGAATTTTTAGTAACGTTTTATCAAAATTTATATTTAAAATTTCAATATTAGAAATATTAGCTATGGAGAAAGCTCTTCAATTTTCAGGATTAAAATGGAAATATAGTTTTTAATATTCACAGAAAGTTTCATATCATAATTTGATATTGAGTCTGGTTTCCAGTCATAACAAATCATAGAATCCCCACAGTGCAGAGGCCCATTGAGTCTGCACTGACACAATCCCACCCGGACCCTATCCCCAGAACTCCATGGATTTACCCTATCTAGTCCCCCTGCCACTAAGGGGTCAATTTAGCATGGTCAATCCACCTAACCCCCACATCTTTGGACATTAAGGGGCAATTTAGCATGGCCAATCCACCCTAACCTACACATCTTTGGACTGTGGGAGGAAGCTGGAACATGCAGAGGAAACCCACGCAGATACGGGGAGAATGTGCAGTCTCCACACAAATAGTGACTGAAGCCGGGAATCGAACCCCCGGGTCCCTGGCAGTCTGAGGCAGCAGTGCTAACCACAACGGGAGCCAGTATGGAGGTAGTGGAAGCAGATATGGTAGTGAATTTTAAGGGGCGTCTGGACAAATCCATGAATAGGATGGGAATAGAGGGATACGATCCCTGGAAGGGGGTTTTAGTTTAGTTGGTGCAGGATTGGAGGGCCGCAGGGCCTGTTCCTGTACTGTAATTTTCTTTGTTCTGTTAATTTAAATTCAAATGATATATTATGGACTTTTTACAGATTGCCAAAATTAATATCTGTATTTGTCAGATTTTGAACATTTGCAGTATATTTCTATATGTTTAACATACGCAGCTTGTTTGTATGTGAATATTTCATTGTCAGTATAAATATTGCACGTCAATAACACATCGATGCCGTTAAGATGTTGCCTGTAAATAATCAATATTCAGAAAAATGTATGAGAGCATTTATGTTCAGTGGGGCAGTGCAGTGGCACAGTGGGTTAGCACTGCTGTCTCTCAGCGCCAGAGAGACCGGTTCGAGTCCCGGCTCGAGTCACTGTCTGTGTGGAGTCTGCATATTCTCCCCGTGTCTGCACGGGTTTCCTCTGGGCGCTCTGGTTTCCTCCCACAGTCCTAAAGATATGCGGATTAGCTGAATTGGGTGCATTAAATTGCCTCTTAGTGCCCAAAGATGTGGATGTTAGGGTGGATTGGCTGTGCTAAATTGTCCCTTAGTGTCCAAAGACATGCAGGTTAGGTGGTATTATGGGGGAGGGGGAAAGGTCTGGGTAAGATGCTGTGTGGGATTGATGGGCTAAATGGCCTCTCCTGCACTGCAGGGAATCTGTGAGTCAAGGGCTGACAACGAGAACAAATCTCATTCTAGGTCATAACTGTGCAGTGTGGGGGCAGAGTCAGAGAGAGGGGTGGGCAGTGCAGAGAACATGTCTGGGCATGTTATATAAAAAGATCATAAATGGGAATTTTTAAATTCATTCCTGGGACATGGGCATCGCTGGATGGTCCAGCATTTATTGCCCTAGTTGACCTTGAGGGCAGTTGAGAGTCAGCCCCACTGCTGTGGCTCTCTGGAGTCGCACATAGGCCAGACCGGGGTAAGGACGGCAGATTTCCTTCCCCAAAGGGAACCAGATGGGTTTTTCACTCCTGGGGAGGGAGTGGGGGGAGAATGTGGAACTCGCTGTCCCTTGGGGGGGGGGGATTGGGGGGAGAATGTGAACTCGCTGTCCTTGGGTGGGGGGGAGAGTGGGGGGAGAATGTTGGACTCGCTGTCCTTTGGGGGGGGGAGGATCGGTGGAGAATGTGGGACTCGCTGTCCCTGGGGGGGTTTAGGGGGGGAGAATGTGGGGACTCGCTATCCTGGGGGGGAGAATGTGGGACTACGCTATCCTGGGGGGGAGAATGTGGGACTCGCTGTCCTGGGGGGGGGGGGAGTGAAATGTGGGACTCGCTGTCCTGGGGGGGGAATGTGGACTCGCTGTCCTGGGGGGGGATGTGGGGGGAGAATGTGGGACTCGCTGTCCTTGGAGGGGGAGAATGTGGGACTCGCTGTCCTGGGGGGAGAATGTGGGACTCGCTGTCCTGGGGGGGGAGAATGTGGGGACTTCGCTGTCTTGGGGGGAAGTGGGGGGAGGAATGTGGGACTTGGGGACTGGGGGCTGTCCTGGAGATGGGGGGAGAATGTGGGACTCGCTGTCCTGGGGTGGGGAGTGTGGGGAGTGGGGGGAGAATGTGAGGGGGGGGAGAAATGTGGGACTCTCTGTCCTGTCCTCTGCTGTGGGGGGGAGGGGGACTGTGTGGAACTACGCTGTCCTGGGGGGGGAGAATGTGGGACTCGCTGTCCTGGGGGGGGAGAATGTGGGAACTCGCTGTCCTGGGGGGGGGAATGTGTGGACTCTCTGTCCCTGGGGGGGGAGTAATGTGGGACTCGCTGTGGTCCCCTGCTGGGGGGGGAGAATTGGTGGGACTGTTCCTCGCTGTCCCATGTGGTGACTCGCTGTCCTGGGGGGGGGAATGTGGGACTTCGGGTGGGGGGGAGAATGTGGGACTCCGCTGTCCTGGGGGGGGAGAATGTGGGAAACTCGCTGTCCTGGGGGGGAGAATGTTGGACTCGCTGTCCTGGGGGGGGAGAATGTGGGACTCGCTGTCCCTGGGGGGGGAGAATGTGGGGACTCGCGTGTCCTGGGGGGGGGAGATGGTGGACTCGCTGTCCTGGGGTGGAGAATGGTGGGACTAAACTCCTTGGGACTGTGTCCTGGGGTGGGAGTGGGGGGAGAATGTGGGGAGAATGTGGAACTCGCTGTCCTGGGGTGGGGAGTGGGGGGAGAATGTGGGAGGCTGGGGGGGGAGAATGTGGGACTCGCTCCTGGGGGGGAAGAATGTGGGACTGTGTCCTGGGGGGTTAGTGGGGGGGAGAATGTGGGACTCGCTGTCCTGGGTGGGGAGTGGGGGGAGAATGTGGGACTTGCTGTCCTGGTGGGTGGAGAATGTGGGACTCGCTGTCCTGGGGGGGGAGAATGTGGGACTTTCGCCTGTCTGGGGGGGGGGAGAATGTGGGACTCCCTGTCCTGGGGGGGTTAGTGGGGGGAGAATGTGGGACTTGCTGTCCTGGGGTGGGGAGTGGGGGAGAATGTGGGACTTGCTGTCCTGGGGGAGAATGTGGGACTCGCTGTCCTGGTGGGGGTGGGGGAGACTGTGGGACTCGCTGTCCTGGGGGTGGGAGTGGGACTTCTGTCCTGGGGTTGGGGTGGGGTGAGAATTGGGGACTCGCTGTCCTGGGGGGTTAGTGGGGGGAGAATGTGGGACTCGCTGTCCCTGGGGTGGGGAGTGGGGGGAGAATGTGGGACTTGCTGTCCTGGGGGAGAATGTGGGACCTTTCTGGTCCTGGGGGGAGTGGGGGAGAATGTGGACTCGCTGTCCCCTGGGGGGGAGAATGTGGGACTTGCTGTCCCTGGGGGGGAGGGGGGGTGAGGAATGTGGGACTCGCTGTCCTGGGGGGAGAATGTCGCTGTCCTGGGGGGAGAAGGGGACTACGCTGTCCTGGGGGGGGGGGGAGAATGTGGGACTCGCTGTCCTGGGGGGGGGAGGTGTGGGAGAATGTGGGACTCGCTGTCCTCTCACTGTCCTGGGGGGGGGAGTGGGGGGAGAATGTGGGACTCGCTTTCCTGGTGGGGAGTAGGGGAGAATGTGGGACTCACTCCCATGGGTGTGGAGGTAATCAAAGTGAATTACAGAGATATGGTGAAGGGTGGGGGATGCTGGATAAGTACACAAGAGAGAAAGGAAGTGAAGGATCGGGTGATGGAGGGGAGGGGGAGATGAAGAGAGAGGAAGCTCACGTGGAGCAGGAACAGCAGCCCCCGGAGCAGAGGGGCCGAACGGCCTGGGGCTGCTTTTGCCAGTCTGCTGACGATTGGGAGATTTCTGTGGGGTGAATTGAAAGCGTAAAAGAATGCATAAGGGATAAGAAGTTCTGATGTTTGCCTCGGGATGTGATTTCACCAGTTCTCAGGAATCCTCTCGTGGCTATTGCTGTTTGATTACGAATGGGGAATTATTCATACACCCTCTGGCCTGCTGTGTTCTCCATGCCAGCGCATGGGCTTACGGGCTTCAATGGACTACGCACATATACCCGTACGCCCTCGACCGTGGCTCCGCGGGAGCGGAAAGGGTTAATATGCTTTGAAAGCTGTGTGGCCCAGTTGACCTGGTTTACCCGCTTTGCAAATGGTGTCAGGGGTGTAGCCCTCGCCTGTGTGTGCCATCCTGAGCTGTGCGTAGGTTGGGAGTAGGGTACCCCCAGCCCCACAGGAAAACTGGCCAAAGATTTGGGGGCCGGAGGTGTTGGCGGTGGGAGATCCCCATCTGTTCGAACGTTTGTTTTCCGGACTGACCCAGTTGAAAGTGCAGCCGTCTCGTTTGTTCCCGCAGACTCGGAGGTGGGGGGGGGTGGAGAGGGGGAATCAGTAAGGCATTGAACCAGTTGGAAATTTGATAATTACAGCGCTGGGGGAGATTAATTAAAGGGGATGGTGCTCACAGCGAGTGCTTTTCAAGATGCAGCTTTTAACCCCACCCTTCCTGGGTGAGAGCGGCGGTAGTCTCTACACGCCAACCTTCCACAGTGCCGGCACCGACCCTCCCGCAGTGCGGCGCTCCCTCGGCACCGACCCTCCCGCAGTGCGGCGCTCCCTCGGCACCGACCCTCCCGCAGTGCGGCGCTCCCTCGGCACCGACCCTCCCGCAGTGCGGCGATTATTGCGGAATTCAGTTCAAAGGGATTGACTGTAGCTGAAACTCTTTCCAAATGTCCCTGGCTGACGTCAAACGAAGGTTAGACTCTATAATTCTCCTGTTAGATGATGATGTGTTAATGCTCTTCCGTCTACACTGTCCCCCCATCAAACACTCCCAGGACAGGTACAGCACGGGGTTAGATACAGAGTAAAGCTCCCTCTACACTGTCCCCCCCATCAAACACTCCCAGGACAGGTACAGCACGGGGTTAGATACAGAGTAAAGCTCCCTCTACACTATCCCCATCAAACACTCCCAGGACAGGTACAGCACGGGGTTAGATACAGAGTAAAGCTCCCCTACACTGTCCCCCCATCAAACACTCCCAGGACAGGTACAGCACGGGGTTAGATACAGAGTAAAGCTCCCTCTACACTGTCCCCCTCAACACTCCCAGACAGGTACAGCACGGGGTTAGATACAGAGTAAAGCTCCCTCTACACTGTCCCCCATCAAACACTCCCAGGACAGGTACAGCACGGGGTTAGATACAGAGTAAAGCTTCCTCTACACTGTCCCCCATCAAACACTCCCAGGACAGGTACAGCACGGGGTTAGATACAGAGTAAAGCTCCCTCTACACTGTCCCCCCATCCCAGGACAGGTACAGCACGGGGTTAGATACAGAGTAAAGCTCCCTCTACACTGTCCCCCATCAAACACTCCCAGGACAGGTACAGCACGGGGTTAGATACAGAGTAAAGCTCCCTCTACACTGTCCCCCCATCCCAGGACAAGTATAACACGGGATTAGATTGCTGAGTTGGAGTGGAGCTATCCAGTCTCAACCTGGGGCAATCCTCCAAACAAAAGTGTAATCTCACATTGAAGAGTTGTCATCCATCATCTTAAACGTAACCAGTGCTAGTGGTTCAGATTTAACGGCTGATTGACTGAAGCTGCCTGAGGTCTCAGAGTGTTTAATAAATTAAATCTAATCAAAAGCTAAACTCTGTCACATGTATTGGGATACAGTGAAAAGTATTGTTTTTTGCGCACTATACAGACAAAGCATACCGTTCATAGAAAGGAAAGGAGAGGGTGCAGAATGTAGTGTTACAGTCACAGCGAGGGGTGTAGAGAAAGATCAACTCAATGCGAGGTAGGTCCATTCAGAAGTCTGACAGCAGCAGGGAAGAAGCTGTTCTTGAGTCGGTTGGTACGGGACCTCAAACTTTTGTATCTTTTCCCCGACGGAAGAAGGTGGAAGAGAGAATGTCCGGGCTGCGTGGGGGGGGGGTCCTCAATTATGCCAGCTGCTTTTCCCCCCGAGGCAGCGGGAAGTGTAGACGGAGTCGATGGATGGGAGGCTGGTTTGCTTGATGGATTGGGCTATGTTTACGATCCTTTTGTAACTCCTTGCAGTTTTGGGCAGTGAATAGCCCAGACCAAGTTGTGATACAACCCAGAAAGAATGCTTCCTATGGGGCATCTGTAAAAGTTTGCGAGACTTGTAGCTGATGTACTAAATTTCCTTAGTCTGAGAAAGTAGAGGCGTTGGTGAGGCTTTCTTAACTATACTGTCGGCATTAGCGGGGGACCAGGACAGGTTGTTGGTAATCTGGATACCTCAAAACTTGACGTTCTCGACCGTTTCTATTGTGTCCCTGTTGATATAGCTCTCCGGTATCCTCTCTGAAGTTGATGACAATCTCTTTCATTTTGTTGACATTAAGGGAGAACTTCTTGTTGTCACACCAGTCCACCAGATTCTCTGTTTTTTTCCCTGCACTCTGTCTCGTCATTGTTTGAGTTGTGACCCACTATGGTGGTGTCATCGGCAAACTTGAGAATCGAATTGGCGGGGAATTTGACTGCACAGTCATAGGTGTACAAGCAGTGTAATAGGGGGCTGAGAACACAGCCTTGTGGGGCACCGGTGTTGAGGATGATCATTGAACATAGAACATTACAGCACAGAACAGGCCCTTCGGCCTTCGATGTTGCACCGACCAATATAAAAAGCAATGCCCCTCCAAACTAAACCATTCCCTTCTCTTCCGTATACTTATCAACTAACCTCTTAAACGCCACCAAACTTGGCGCATCTGCAACCGCTGCAGGCAGGGCATTCCACTCCCGAACCACCCTTTGGGTAAAGAACCTGCCTCTGATATCCGTCCTATAACTATCACCCCTTAATTTAAAGCTGTGTCCCCCTCGTGCTAGCTTTCTCCATCCTAGGAAAAAGGCTATCACTGTCCACCCTATCTAAACCTCTAATCATCTTATATGTTTCGATTAGGTCCCCTCTTAGCCGCCTCCTTTCTAACGAAAACAACCCCAAATCCCTCAGCCTCTCTTCATAAGACCTGCCCTCCATACCAGGCAACATCCTGGTAAACCTCCTCTGTACCCTCTCCAATGCCTCCACATCTTTCTTATAATGTGGGGACAGAACTGCACACAATACTCCAAGTGCGGCCGCACTAGAGTTTTGTACATTTGCAACATGACGTTGCGGCTCCGAAATTCAATCCCTCTACCAATAAAAGCCAAGACTCCATATGCCTTCCTAACAACCTTCTCGACCTGACCTCCTACTTTCAGGGATCTATGCACATACACACCAAGATCCCTCTGTTCATCTAGACTACTAAGAATCCTACCATTTGCCCTATACTCTACACATTTATTATTTCTGCCATAGTGCAATACCTCACACTTTTCCACATTAAACTCCATTTGCCACCTCTCGGCCCAGCTCTGCAACTTGTCCAAGTCCCTCTGCAAACTATAACTCCCCTCTGCACTATCTACCACTCCACCGACTACACTCCATGGAGGAGGTCTCGTTTCCTACCCTTACTGATTGTGGTCTGCCTGTTACGTGAACTGTTTCCCTCTCTGGAGCTTGTGATCGGTAGAAAGATCTACTGATCTTCCTGTTTCCCTCTAAACCAGCTCCCTTTGTGTTTTGCAGAGAATGTAGAGTGCACTGGCGACACCTCACCCCCTTCCTCCCGCCTTCCGGAGCTGCCCTTCTGCCGTTGCTTTCTCACCCAGGATGACGTGGGCCCTCGCCTGACCTCAGCATCTGCCGTCTTTTCTCCTTCTGAATGGTTCCGGAAACCCGGACGGGTAAGGGTAATTTCTACTCTGTCTACAGGGAAGCGGGCGCTGCCAAAGATGGTGCCGTCGGGTCCCAGAGCTGGGGGAGAGGTAGGCAGTCTGTTCTGTGGGAGGTTTGAGAATGCTGCTTTCCTCCCCTCCCTTCCTGAACACCCATTTGCAGCACGTTTTGTAATCCACCTCCAAACCCACGAGGCCTTCACTTATCGTTGTCAGACGCGTTGACAAGTTAGGCCCGTAGATGACCTCCTACCAGCCCCCCCAACCCCCCCATTCCTCCATCAACCACTTCTTCTGCTGCTCCCCTCCCCACACCCCCATTCCTCTGTGGCACTCTGGGTGTCAGGGTCCATCGGCCAAGACCCACCCCCGAACTCCAGAGTTGGTGGCACACTTTTACTGCAGCTGTACTTGGTGACTCACCAAGGCTCCTTTGACAGCACCTTCCAAACCCGCCACCTCTACAAGGGAGGGGCAGCAGACACATGGGGAACACCCCCACCTGCAAGTTCCCCCATCCGAGCCACTCACCATCCCGACTTGGACATGTATAATTTAATTCTGAAGCTCTGTCTCAAAGCACCTCGTACGAAACAAGATCTCACAAACAGCAGTGAGATAAACTACAGGATAACCTGTTAGTGTGATGGTGGTTGAGGGATAAATATTGATACGGTGGGGGGGAGGGAGATCTGCATCCTACGCTTGCTCCGATTTGAGTATAGGGATAGGGATGTTTCGCCGCAATTATACAGGGAGTTGGTGAGGCCACACCTGGAGTATTGTGTGCAGTTTTGGTCTCCTTATCTGAGGAAGGATGTCCTTGCTATGAAGGGAGCCCAGCGAAGGTTTACCAGGCTGATTCCCGGGATGGTAGGTCTGTCATATGAGGAGAGACTAAGTCAGTTAGGATTATGTTCATTGGAGTTTAGAAAAGAGAGAGGGGATCTGATAGAAACTTATAAAATTCTAACAGGGTTAGACAGGGTAGATTCAGAAAGAATGTTCCCGATGGTGTGAGGGAGTTCAGAATTTGAGGATAAGGGGTAAATCTTTTAGGACTGAGGGGAAGGGAAATTTCTTCACCCAGAGGGCGGGCAATGTGTGGAATTCACTCCCACTGAAAGTAGTTGAGGCCAAAACATTATTTGACTTTGGGAAGGAATTAGATATCGCTTTTGGAGCTAAAAGGATCGAGGGATATTGGGGGGGAGTTGGACACCACCGTTGTGGTGTTGGTAGACACCATTGGATCCACGCTCATTCCATAAAGCTTGCTGTGATTTTTGATGTGATTTATTATTGTCACATGTATTGGGATGCAGTGAGAAGTATTGTTTCTTGTGCGCTATACAGACAAAGCATACCCTTCATCGAGTACATAGAAGAAAAAGGGTGCAGAATGTAGTGTTACAGTCACTGCTAGGGTGTAGAGAAAGATCAACTTAATGCGAGGTAGGTCCATTCAAAAGTCTGATGGCAGCAGGGAAGAAGCTGTTCTTGAGTAGGTTAGTACTTGACCTCAGACTTTTGTATTTTTTTCCAATTGGAAAGGTGGAAGAGGGAATGCCCGGGGTGCGTGGGGAGGTCCTTGATTATGCTGGCTGCTTTTCCAGAGGCAGCGGGAAGTGTAGACAGAGTAGACAGTGTAGATGGGAGGCTGGTTTGTGTGGTGGAACTGGGCTACATTCACAACCTTTTGTAGTTCGTTGCAGTCTTGGGCAGAGCAGGAGCCCAGACCAAGCTGTGATCCATCCAGAAAGGAAGCTTTCTGTGGTGCGTCTGTAAAAGTTGGTGAGAGTCGTAGCAGACATGCCGAATTTCCTTAGCCTCCTGAGAAAGTAGTAGGGCTTTCTTAACTATAGTGTCGGCATGGGGGGGAATCGGGACAGGTGACCAATCTTAACTTGTATAATTGACCGCGCTGTTACTTTTGCTCAGTCTGTCTGCTCTTTCCTTGCCATTCAGGAGGCTCTCGCTTCTATCTTTCCAATTCTCCCCCCTCCCCCAATATCCCCTTCCACAGTCCCCACTCTCTCTTTCATTCATTCGCAGTTTTTGGGGATCACGAGTGCCGATCATCTCACACCACTAAATGCTTTGCTGGGCTGTTTCGGAGAGCAGTTCTCTTTGCTGTGTGGCTCTGGAGTCACTTGTAAGGGTGGCAGGTTTCCTTCCATAAAGGGAGCAGGATTGGTTTTTCTTGAGACTACCTTTGCGTTACAGATTTGTTTTTCAAATTGAATTCAAGAGTAAACAACAGCTGTGGGTGACACAGCGGGTTAGAAGTGCTGTCTCACAGTGCCAGGGTCCTGGGTTCAATTCCTGGCTCGGGTCGCTGTCTGTGTGGAGTCTGCACATTCTCCCCATGTCTCTGTGAATTTCCTTCCACAGGCATGTTGGTTAGGTGGATTGGCCATGCTAAATTCATAAAAATCATAGTCTACAGTGCAGAAAGAGGCCATTTGGCCCATCGAGTCTGCATCGACCACAGTCCCACCCAGGCCCGACCCCCATATCCCTACACATTTACCCGCTAATCCCTCTAGCCTACACGTCTCGGGATACTAAGGGGCAATTTTAGCATGGCCAGTCAACCTAACCTGCACATCTTTGGACTGTGGGAGGAAACCCACACAGACATGGGGAGAATGTGCAAACTTCACACACTTATTGCCCATCCCTAGTTGCTCTTGGAGGGGCAGTTGAGAGTCAACCACATTGCTGTTGGTCTGGAGTCACATGTAGGCCAGACCAGGGTAAAGACGGCAGATTTCCTTCCTTAAAAGAAACGGGTGGGTTTTTCCGATAATGGGTCATCAGTAAATTCTTAATTTCAGATTTCTTAAACTGAGTTTAAATTCCACTTTCTACCTTGGTGGGATTTGAACTTGGATCCCCGGAACTTTAGCTGAGTTTCTGGATTAATAATCTAACGATAATGCCACTAGACCATTGCCTCCCTAGTCTATGAACTGATGTGGTCACAGGAAAGGGGAGAGGGAAGGCAGAAATGTTCTCCCTGGGAAAGAGATGATGAGGGGGGTAGATGAAGTTAAGATTTGAAAGGGGCTGGGTGATCGTGATGGGCCTGTCTCACCCAGAGAAACAGAGCCAGAAAGCATGATCTAAGTCATAGAGGTTTACAACATGGAAACAGGTCCTCCAGCACAACTTGTCCATGCCACCCCTTTTTTTAAAACCCCTAAGCTAGTCCCAATTGCTTGCGTTTGGCCCACATCCCTCTGTACCCATCTTCCCTATGTAACCATCTAAAGACAAAATTGTACTCACCTCTACTACTCGATCCAGACACTCACCACCCTCTGTGTGAAAAAATCGCCCCTCTGGACCCTTTTGTATCTCTCTCCTCTCACCTTAAACCTATGCCCTCTAGTTTTAGACTCCCCTACCTTTGGGAAAAGATATTGACTATCTAGCTGATTTAAGCCCCTCGTTATTTTATAGATCTCTATAAGATCACCCCTCAGCCTCTCGCTCTAGAAAAAAAAGCCCCAATCTATCCAGCCTGTCCTTATAACTCAAATCGTCAAGTCTCAGTAGCATCCTAGTAAGTCTTTTCTGCACTTTTCTAGTTTAATAATATCCTTTCTACAATAGGGTGACCAGAATTTTACACACAGTATTCCAAGTGTGGCCTTACCAGTGACTTGTACAAGTTCAACAAGACGTCCCAACTCCTGTATTCAATGTTCTGACCGATGAAACCAAGCAATGCCAAATGCCTTCTTCACCAATCTGTCCGCCTGTGACTCCACTTTCAAGGAGCTATGAACCTCCTAGATTTCTTTGTTCTGTAACTCTCTCCCAATGCCCTACCATTAACTGAGTAAGTCCTGCCCTGGTTTCGATCTACCAAAATGATTTACCTCACATTTATCTAAATTAAACTCCAAAAGATCTGTGCCCAATGTGGGTACTGTTATTAAACTCACCTGTGAATATTGGATTAGGGAGTTGGTGGGGGGAGTCAGCCAGGATACCCCCCCCCCCCGATCACTGACCAGCCAAAGTGTGCAAGTCTAACAATTTGGGTGAACAAAGAACAAAACAGCATGGGAAACAGGCCCTTCGGCCCAACCAGCCCGCGCCGCCACCCCGATGTTCCCACTTCTACCTGTGATCCCTGTCTATGTTTATAGATCTATGGATTAAAAAACCAAATTTGAGACAATTTAGGGAGAATTTGTTTTGTCAATTAGCCTAAGAGCACATCTTTGGGATGTGGGAGGAAACCGGAGCTCCCGGAGAAAACCCACGCAAGCACGGGGAGAATGTGCAAACTCCCACAGACACAGGCCCAAATCCATGTATCTGCACAGCACAGCGATAGTCACTGAGCTGTCGTGTTGCCATCAAATGGTCCAGGTCAAGCGTACACTAACGACGTGAAGCACTAGGATACTCTTGAAAAAGATCCAAGAGCAGTCCTCTCACGACCCATCGCGTGTATGCCCCTCGTTAGACAACAAGGTGGACCAAAGCACCTGTAGGATAAAAAACAAGTACATCAATATCATCATCTATTTACACACTTCCCAGGGACTCCCAAGGCTCATGATCCCTATTTTAAATCAGTTTTCTATAACCCTCCATTCCCATTCTGTTCATGTGCCCATCTAAGTATTTCTTAAATAACTCCAGAGTGCCTGCCTCCACCACTTTACTTGGCAGTGCATTCCATACGCCCACTACCCTCTGTGTGAAAAAACTCCCTCTAGAATCCAAATTATACCTTTCCCCCCTCACCCTAAGCCTGTGACCCCTCGTGCTATTAGAGTCCATCCCAGGAAAAAGCTTAACCCTGTTTACTCTATCTATACCCCTCATAATCTTGTACACTTCTATGAAGTGAGGATTGGTTTGGGGACTCTCAGGATTTGTTGAACTACTGCTGGGTTCATGCAGAGTGATAGTAGCCTGCGTGTGACGAGGAGGAGGGGTTGGTTGGAGGCCTCGCCCTGTGGCCACACACTTCCTTTGCAGGCAGTCTCTGTGTTTAAAAAGGTATCACCTGGTCTTCTAATATTAGAATCAAAGATTTCCCAACCACAACCCAGACAGGTTCGCAACTACCCAGTGAAGTTTGTGAGCTCCAGTGTGAATGTTTACTTCCTGAAATTCAGCACAAATTTGCAGCAGCAAGGAATGCGCGCTTACCTAGCAGGTCGCAACATTGACACTGAGCCCCCCCCCCCCACCACCCCGAGACACAGAGGTGAGGGCGGAGGGAGAGAGGCAGAAAGAGTGAGAGAGGCTGGTTTCATTCAGAACTCCAGAGCTTGGGGCACAGGCAATGCTGGAGAGAAGGGAGTGTGTATGCGCGCGGATGGGTGGAGGCATTCAGTGGCATGTGTGGGCAGCAGAGTGAAGGCACAAACACAGGCATGGTTAGGTGCATATATGATTAAGGCGTGTTGGCAGGTAAGGGTCCACACATGGGCGAGAGTGTGCATGAGTGGGTGTTGAAGACACGCAGGTGGACAGTCATGCCATTGATGGCATGTACAGGCTGGGTGCATGGAGGGGATGAAGGAGGATGTGTGGGCAGATGAGTGAGGGCGGGTACGCAGAAGGATGAGTGAGGTGGGGCGGGGGGTAAGCATGACTAGGCGAGTGCAGGTGGGGGATAGTCCATGAGCGGGTGGACGGGGTAAGGCAGATGTGAGTGAGTGTTAGCCGATCTCTGTGTGTGTGAGAGAGAGCTGGGTGTACAGGAGCAGTGCAGAGTTCTCTGGCCATTGAGAGGGTATTACAGGAATGCGCCTCTGTGTTAGTGTGCTGTTTTACATTGGGATTGGCCGCCGTTCACTCCCGCTGAGTGCTCTGGATAGATTCCACTAACAGAGGTTTCCCTTCAGTCTGAACTACTCTGCCGAAGGGCAAGAGCTGCATAAAACTTCGGAGCGTTTTAACTCCACAGGGTGATTCAGCGTGCAATGATCACAGTCCCAGGGGGCTACTCAGACCATTACTGCCGGTCCCTGCTCACTGTGAGACCAACCCGTCTTACCTCCCCCTGACGCTGCCACACCTCCCCCTCTCCGAGTGCTTATCCTGTTCTCCGTGGGAAACCGTAACCTTGAAGCTGCCTGCAGCACCCTTGGGGCAGATCCAATGTGACACCAGCTTAGGAGCTGAAATTTCTAGAGTCGGACTTGAACACTCAGTGTGCTGACTCAGAGGTGAGAGCGCTGCTGACACAGCCACAGCTGGCACCCGCAGAGAAACGCAACACCCCCAGCGTGACACACGGCGGGGGGGGGGGTGGTTTGTACCTCCTCCAGGCCTGTGGGGGGAGGGAGAAGGCTAGAGGAATGATGAGCTGGTAATCATGCTGGTGGCCTCAGAGTTGGTGTCAGTGCTGATGGCGTTGGCCTGGCGATGTCAGCACTCGTCCTGGCGTTCCCGTCCTGCCTCAGAGTCCTGTCGTTCACCTTCTGAAGGGAGGTTGCGGAACACTGCAGAGTAGCGGGGGTGGTTAAATAGAGCGAAGGAACCTTACCCATCAAGCAGATCTCCTTTATTGCCCAAATGCCTGGGGTGGCACGGTGGTTAGTGCTGCTGCCTCACAGTGCCAAGGACCCGGGTCCGATTCCAGCTTCGGGTCACTGTGAGTGCAGAGTCTGCACGTTCTCCCCATGTCTGCATGGGTTTCCTTCAGGTGCTCCGGTTTCCCCCCACACTCCAAAGATGTGCGGGTTAGGGGGGATTGGCCGTGCTAAATTGTCCCTTAGTGTCCAAAGATGTGCGGGTTAGGGGGGATTGGCCGTGCTAAATTGTCCCTTAGTGTCCAAAGACGTGCAGGTTAGGGTGGATTGGCCGTGCTAAATGTCCCTTAGTGTCCAAAGATGTGTAGGTTAGGGTGGATTGCCGTGCTAAATTGTCCCTTAGTGTAAAGATGTGCAAGGTTAGGGTGGATTGGCCGTGCTAAAATTGTCCCTTAGTGTCCAAAGATGTGTAGGTTAGGGTGGATTGGCCGTGCTAAATTGCCCCTTAGTGTCCAAAGATGTGTAGGTTAGGGTGATTGGCCGTGCTAAATTGTCCCCTTAGTGTCCAAAGATGTGCAGGTTAGGGTGGATTGGCCATGCTAAATTGTCCCTTAGTGTCCAAAGATGTGTAGGTTAGGGTGGATTGGCCGTGCTAAATTGCCCCTTAATATCCAAAAACATGCGGGTTAGCTGGATTGACCGTGCTAAATTCTCCCTCATTGTATCCGAACAGGTACCAGAGTGTAGGGGATTTTCCCAGTAACTTCATTGCAGTGTTACTATAAGTCTTATTTGTGACTAATAAATAAACTTTACTTCTTTTCAAATACTGTGGATGTGAATAGGCTGATGCCTGGTATTGGTCTCCTTACTTAAGAAAAGACGTGATTGCGTTAGACTTGATTTATTATTGGCAAGGTGATGACCCTGTGGTATTATTGCTAGGCTATTAATCCAGAAACTCAGCTAACGTTCTGGGGGACTCGGGTTCGAATCCTGCCACAGCAAGGGCTGGAATTTGAATTCAATAAAAAAAAATCTGGGATTAAGAAACCACTGATGACCTATTGTGGGAGAAACCCATCTGGTTCTCTTTAGGGAAGGAAATTTGCTGTCCTTACCCTGGTCTGGCCTACGTGTAATTCCAGAGCCACGGCGATCTGGTTGACTGTCAACTGCCCCTCCAAGGCAGCAACAGCCATAAATACAAAAAAATGGGGTGAAGGAGCAGCACCCATCAATCAGACTTCCTTTGTTACTGAGTTCCTCTTCAAATGTTGTAAATTTGAACCAGCAGACATCTGGTACTGGTCTCCTTAGTTAAGTAAAGATGTGAATGCGTTAAATTTGGTTTATTATTGTCACATGTATTGGGATACAGTGAAAAGTATTGTTTCTTGCGCATAATATGGACAAAGCATACTCTTCATTGAGTACATAAGGCAGAAGGAAAGGAGAGAGTGCAGAATGTCGTGTTACAGTCACAGCGAGGGTGCAGAGAAAGATCGACGTAGTGTGAGATAGATCCATTCAAAACTCTGACAGCAGCAGGGAAGAAGCTGTTCTTGAGTTGTTTGGTGTGTGACCTGACGGAAGAAGGTGGAAGAGAGAATATCCGGGGTGCGTGGGAGGACCTTGGTTATGCCGGCTGCTTTTCCCAAGGCAGCAGGGAGTGTAGACAGAGTCAATGGATGGGAGGCTGGTTTGCGAGATGGGACTGGAATTTGTTTACGACTCTTTGGTCTGGGTCAGAGCAGGAGCCATACCAAGCTGTGATGCAGGGTTACTGTTTCATTGCAATGAACATAGCAGATGGAAACCTGATGCCTTGTTTTTCTCTAATATAATGCTGTAAGTCAGTAATGGGAACTGACATATAAACTATTTACTTCCCCTGTCAATAAATGAATGGAATATTCGGGAATGGTCCCAGCAAGTCTGTTTTTGTCTCTGCCTGTGATGAACTAACTGACCCTCTATGCTGTGTAAAATGATGAAAACCTCATGTGGTTTTCGTGATGGACTGGGCTTCGTTCACGATCCTTTTCTTGCGGTCTTGGGCAGAGCAGAAGCCAGACCGAGTTGTGATACAACCAGAAAGAATGCTTTCTATGGGGCATCTGTATAAGTTGGTGAGAGTCGTAGCGGACGTGCCAAATTTCCTTAGCCTTCTGAGAAAGTAGAGGTGTCGGTGGGGCTTTCTTAACTATAGCGTTGGCAATGTCAGTCTCTGAGGGAGGGTTCTCCACTTCCAGTGTCTCACCTCGTACCCATCACCTCCTTCACCCGCTGACCCCGGGCTCCCCCCGTAATGCAACGTATTCAAATTGGTTTCCTTGTTTGGAAATCTTTCCCTGGATTCACCTCCTCCCGACCTGCAAGTCTTTTTATTAATGTCATGAATAAGGCTTACATTAACACTGCAGTGAAGTTACTGTGAAAATCCCCAGTGTGCAGAGCAGGTCATGGATTCCTGGAGTTCAGACACTGGGCAGTGGAAGGGGAAAATAGAGGAGATGGAAGTTGGGAGGGGGGCTTGTATGATTTGTATTTTGTTTTAAGATTCTGTAAATGCAAACAGATGATGTCTGAAAGGCCTGTGGATGTTAACAGTAACTGTGAACTCTTTCCCAGTTAGGCAGCATTTGGAATATAGTGTTCAGTTCACTACCAGAAGGATGTGGAGGCTCTGGAGAGGGTTACAGAAAAGATTTACCAGGATGTTGCCTTGGTATGGAGGGCATTAGCTATGAGGAGAGGTCGGAGAAACTTGGTTTGTTCTCCCTGGAACGATGGAAGTTGAGGGGAGACCTGATAGAAGGTTCTGAGGGACAGAGTGGATTGTCAGAAGCTTTTCCCCCAGAGTGGGAGAGTCAATTACTAGGGGGCACAGGTTTAAGGTGCGAGGGGGCAAGGCAAGTTGTTTTACACTGAGGGTGGTGATGCCTGGAACTCGACAGTGAGTTTTAAGGGGTGTCTGGACAAATCCATGAATAGGATGGGAATAGAGGGATACAGTCCCAGGAAGGGTAGGGGGTTTTAGTTCAGTTAGGGGAGCACGGTCAGTGCAGGCTTGGAGGGGCCAAAGGACCAGTTCCTGTGCTGGAATTTTCTTTGTTCTTTGTATTATTGATCAGGGAATCTATGAAGTCTACAAATTGCCCTGGGTCAGAAGGCAGCGGTGGGAATTCTATAGATAGGTTAGTGTGACCCCAGCAGCTCTTATCGAGGAGCCTGGAGTCAGTATATCAGCACAAAACTCAATTGGTAAAAGAATTGCGTGCAGTTGAGACTTTTCTTTTAAAACCAGTGAATTATTTTGATCTGGAAGGAGCTGAGGTTACAGAGATAAGGAATGGGTGCAGGGACTGGAGGGGGTTACAGAGATAGGGAGAGGGTGTAGGGAATGGAGGAAGTTACAGAGATGGGGTTAGGGGCTGGAGGAAGTTACAGAGATAGGGAGGAGGTTACAGAGATAGGGAGGGGGCTGGAGGGGGTATAGAGATAGGGAGGAGGTGTAGGGGGCTGGAGGGGGTTACAGAGATAAGGAGGGGGTGTAGGGAATGGAGGAAGTTACAGAGATAGGGAGAGGGTGTATGGAATGGAGGAAGTTACAGAGATGGGATTAGGGGCTGGAGGAGGTTACAGAGATAGGGAGGGGGCTGGAGGAGGGTATAGAGATAGTGAGAGGAGTGTAGGGTCTGGAGGAGGTTACAGAGATAGGGAGGGGTGTATGGACTGGAGGAGTTACAGAGATGGGAAGGGGGTATGGGCTGGAGGAGGTTACAGAGATAGGGAGGGTTGTAGGGACTGGAGGAGGTTACAGAGATAGGGAGGGTTGTAGGGGCTGGAGGAGGTTACAGAGATAGGGAGGGTTGTAGGGGCTGGAGGAGGTTACAGAGATAGGGAGGGTTGTAGGGGCTGGAGGAGGTTACAGAGATAGGAAGGGTTATAGGGGCTGGAGGAGGTTACAGAGATAGGGAGGGGGGTGTAGGGGGGCTGGAGGAGGTTACAGAGATAAGGAGGGGGTGTAGGGGCTGGAGGAGGTTACAGAGATAAGGAGGGGGTGTAGGGGCTGGAGGAGGTTACAGAGATAAGGGAGGGGGTGATGTGAAGCAGAGGTTATTGAGCCTTGAGTGGAGAAGGGTGAAAAGTGACGATAGTTCATTTGTCCTCTTGCCTGTGCTTCCTGGAGCATCGGAGTTAGGTCAGAAAAACCTGAAGATTAGCAAAACGTCGCAAACGGGAGCCGGAGAATTCCTTTTCTCTCTGCTCTCCATCTCTGAGGTAACCTGGGCAATGGAGGTACTGTCCCTTTAAGGATTGGCTGTCGCTCCGGATCTCTGCAGACATATGGTGTTCCTCCGGCTGGCTGTGTCAGATGCGAGGTGGTGTTATCACACCTGCCTTCTTGCCAGCACCCAGCCTCATCTCACGCTATCAGGCAAGGGAGGAGTGTATAACCCTCGCTTCGCCAGACCTTTCCCCATTCCAGGATATTTGCAAAAGCTCTGCCCAGCCGCCTCTGTAATGCAGAGGCTGTGGTGACCTGTTGTGGGGGGGGGGACAGCAAGCAAGGAGGAAGGCCAGTGGCATGTTGGCCTTCGGTGCAAGGAAGCTGGAGAGTAGGAATAAAGAAATCTTGCTGCAGATAGATGGGTTTTGGCAAGGCCACCTCTGGAGTAAATGTGCGCCATTTCGCTCTCTCCGTCTAGGAACGAATGGATTTGTTTTGGGATTCGCTTCCACGGGGGGAGTGAGGGGGAGAATGTGGGACTCGCTCCCTCGGGGGGAGTGAGGGGGGAATGTGGGACTCACTCCTACAGGGGAGTGGGGGGAGAATGTGGGACTTGCTCCCACGGGGGGAGTGAGGGAGAATGTGGGACTCACTCCCACGAGGGGAGTGAGGGGGAGAATGTGGACCTTCGCTCCCTTGGGGGGAGTGAGGGGAGAATGTGGGACTCGCTCCCCTTGGGGGAGTGAGGGGGAGAATGTGGGACTCGCTCTCGGGGGGAGAATGTGGGACTCGCTCCCTTGGGGGGAGTGAGGGGGAGAATGTGGACTCGCTCCCACGGGGGGAGTGAGGGGAGAATGTGGGACTCACTCCCAGACGGGGAGTGAGGGGGAGAATGTGGGACTCCTCCCGCGACGGGAATGAGGGAAGAATGTGGGACTTGCTCCCTCGGGGCATGGGGGGGAAATGTGGACTCACTCCTACGGGGGAGTGGGGGAGAATAGTGGGACTCGCTGCCAGGGGGAAGTGGGGGAGAATGTGGGACTTGCTCCCACGGGGGAGTGGGGAGGGAAGAGCGGGGGAGAATGTGGGACTGCTTCCATGGAAGAGTGGGAAAGAATGCAGACTCACTCCAGTGGGGGAAGAATGTGGGACTTGCTCCCACGGGGGGGAGTTGGGGGAAGAATGTGGGACTCGCTCCCACGGGGGGAGTCAGGGAGAATGTGGGACTCGCTCCCACAGAGTACTCCCCCAGTTTAGAAAGAATTGCCAGGAAGGTGCTGTAGGAGTGCCTAGTTTAAAGTTGATTTTATCAGTGTCACAGGTTCGCTTACATTAACACCGCAGTGAAGTTACTGTGAAAATCTCCTCGTCACCACACTCCTGTTCAGATACACTGAGGGAGAATTTAGCACGGCCAATCCACCCTTACTTGCGCGACTTTCGGATTGTGGGAGGAAGCCGGAGGAAACCCACATAGACAGTGACCCAAGCCGGGAATGGAAGGCGGGTCCCTTGCTCTGTGAGGGAGCAGCGCTAACCCACTGTGCCACCTTACCATGAGGAACTCGCTGTCCCTCTACCGCAGTACTGAGGGAGCACCGCGCTGTCGAGGGTATTCTGAAAACTGAGGCGATTAAGCGAGGCCCCTGCCTGGGGTGGATGTGTAAGTTCCCGCAGCGCTGTGATCCATCGCAGTGAAAGCTAATACCTGGCTATTTCCTGATGTACTGTTAGTGAGAGTCAGCTGTGTACAATTTGGCTGCGGACATAACAAAAGGGGGACTGTACTTGGGAGGGGGAGAAAAAAAAATTCTCCACAACATCTGGAGGTCATTAAAAGGTGTTGTGTAAAAGGCCGGGGTTTGTCCATTGGTAACCAGTTAAAATGAATCACCCACCCCTGGAGCGAGCTGTCTGCCAGCGCTGGCAACTGGCCATGAGGCGATGGGGGGGACGGAGGCCCTGAAAATAGCAACGAGACTCTAACTTTCTCTGCTAAGAGGAAGGATGTGGTGGTGGTGACTCAGTATGGCCCCCAGAATCGCACGTAGGTGTGGCATAAAGTAGACTTGGGAGAGTTCTGTGACTGCAATGGGTTAAGTGCATCTCCCAAGATGGAGGGCCTGGTTCAGACGTTGCAGCAACTGGGGGCAGTCCCACATTCTCCCCCACTCCTCCCCCCTGAGGGAGCGAGTCCCACGTTCTCCCCTATTCCTCCCCCCTGGGAGAATGAGTCCCATGTTCTCCCCCATTCCTCCTTGTGGGATCAAGTCCCACATTCTCTCTCCCACCTGTGGGAGCAAGTCCCACATTCTCCCCCACTCCTCCCCTCTGTGGGAGCGAGTACCACATTCTCCCCTACCCCTCCCCCCTGTGGGAGTAAGTCCCCATTCTCCCCCACTCCTCCCCTCTGTGGGAGCGAGTACCACATTCTCCCCTACCCCTCCCCCCTGTGGGAGTAAGTCCCACATTCTCCCCCACTCCTCCCCCCTGTGGGGGAGCGAGTCCCACATTCTCTCTAGTCCCACATTCTCTCCCTACCCCTCCCCCTGTGGGAGTGAGTCCCACATTCTCCCCCACTCCTTCCCTGTGGGAGTGAGTCCCACATTCCCCCCCACTCCTTCCCCTGTGGGAGTGAGTCCCCATTCTCCCCACTCCTTCCCCCTGTGGGAGTGAGTCCCACGTTCTCTCCCACTCCCCACTCCCCCCCCCCCCCCCCGTGGGGGAGCGAGTCCCACGTTCTCCCCCACTCCTCCCCCCTGTGGGAGTGAGTCCCACGTTCTCCCCCACTCCTCCTCCCTGGGGAGTAGCCCCACATTCTCTCCACTCCTTCCCCTGTGGGAGTGAGTCCCACATTCTCCCCCATCCTCCCCCCTGTGGGAGTGAGTCTCACATTCTCCCCCCACTCCTTCCCCTGTGGGAGTGAGTCCCACATTCTCCCCCACTCCTTCCCCTGTGGGAGTGAGTCCCACATTCTCTCCCACTCCTTCCCTGTGGGGGAGTGAGTCTCACATTCTCCCCCACTCCTTCCCCTGTGGGAGTGAGTCCCACATTCTCCCCCACTCCTTCCCCTGTGGGAGTGAGTCCCACATTCTCCCCCACTCCTTCCCCCCTCTGTGAGAGTGAGTCCCACATTCTCTCCCTACTTATGAATGGACCCATACCTCACATTAAGTTGCTTTTCCCTTACACCCTAGTTATGGCTGTAACACTACAATCTTCACTCTCTCCTTACCTTCTCTATGTTTAGCATGTTTCATCTGTACGGTGTGCAAGAAACAATACCTCTCACTGTATCCCAGTATACCTGACAATAAATCAAATCATTTCTCAAGAAGAGAGTGCAGAATGTAGTGTTACAGTCAGACTCCGGAAAGCCACACAGCCAATGTGGTTGACTCCCTTGGTCAGTTAGGAATGACCAAGGGAGCCATAAATACTGGACCCAGCCAGTGACGCACATGTCCCCCCAAATGAAAATAAAAAGTGCATGGCCTGAGCAAGATATCTCCCAGGCGCCATGTTTGGTACGTTACCTAACCGTCTATTACCCATGACCTATCTCTGATGTTCGGGCATGCTCCTTCTTCTCGGGGTATTGCCCCGTCAGCCTCTTTCATCTTCCCCACCCCTTGCCCCTGCACGCAGTTGGACAGAGAACTGGACCCTGAGGGAGGGGAGGATTCCTGCAGGTTCCAGTAGGATGCGTACACGGGCAGCTTTATCATGCTGTGTACCCTCAGCAAGGGGCTCCCCATTCCCGGAGTCAGGTACAACACGAGGCTGGGACTCCTTAGCACCCAGGACAAGGCCATTCGGCCACTCCGCCCTTGAATTATTTCGTAGTCAGCCTATATCCGCGCTCTGACTTCTCACCGTTGTAGGAGGAAATCTGTGCATCTGTCAGCAGCTGTGCCCAACACAGGATTGAAACTTCCACATCCTTCCTCTCCACCCGCTTCCTCTTCCTGCTATCCTCACTGCCCACCATCCCGTTCCCTCCTCCTGTCTCTTCCTCCAGCCCCCTCCAGCCCCCCCCCCCTCCTCCTCCTCCTCCTCCTCTCCCCCTGCCTCCCTCCTCCTCCTCCCCCCCCCGCCTCCCCCTCCCACCACCTCCCGCCTCCTCCTCCTCACCTCCTCTCCCTCCTCCCGCCTGACCCCGCCCCCTCCTCCCCCTCCTCCTCCTCCTGCCTGACCCCCTCCCTCCTCCTCCTCTCCCAGCCTGACCCCCTCCTCCTCTCCCTCCGACCTGACACCACCCCCTCCTCTCTCCCCCCCTCCTCCTCCAGCCTGACTCCTCCTCCTCCTCCCCGCCTGACCCCTCCTCCTCCTCCTCTTCCCCGCCTCCCCCTCCTCCTCCTCCCGCCTGACCCCCTCCTCCTCCCCGCCTGACCACCCTCCTCCTCCTCCTCCCAGCCGACCCCCTCTCCTCCCCTACCTCCTCCTGCCTGACCCCCCTCCTCCCCTCCTCCCCTGACCCCTCCTCCTCCTCCCCGCCTGACCTCCCGCCTGCCCCACTCCTCCTCCCCTCCCAGCCTGACCTCCTCCTCCCTCCTGACCCCCCTCCTCGCCTGACCCCCTCACCCTCCTCCTCCTCCCCCCCGACCACCCCTCCTCCTCCCCCCTCCATCCTACGCCTGACCCCCTCCTCCTCCTCCCCCGCCTGACCCCCCCTCCTCCCGCCTCCCCGCGCCTGACCCCCTCCTCCCCCTCCTCCTCCTCCTCTCCCGCCCTGACCCTCCTCCTCCTCCACCTCCCGCCTGACCCTCCTCCTCCTCCTCCTCCCGCCTCCCTCCTCGACCCCCCCCTCCTCCTCCTCCTCCCCGCCTGACCCCCCCCTCCTCCTCCTCCTCCCCGCCTGACCACCCCCTCTCCTCCTCCTCCTCCCGCCTCCTGACCCTCTCCTCCTCCTACCTCCTCCTCCTCCCGCCTGACCCTCCTCCTCCCCCTCCTCGTCTTCGTCACGCTTCTCCCCTCCACCCCCCCGCCTTCCCTTTCCTACTCCCTCCACTCACCCTTCCTCCCTCTGCTCCCCCTCTTGCACTGAATAATAATTAGGAATAGAAGATCCTGGCTGTTAACCACCCCTCCTCCCCCAGTCCTCTGACCCCTCTCGCTATTGAAGAGGCACGATGGTCTCATGTACATACACACACACACACACACACACACACAGCCCCGCTTAGTGTGGTTGGCTATTCGATCAAAGTCAGGGATCGAACCCGGTTTGCGGTGAGCTCGGGTCACTGAGTGAGGCCGCTGCCTCTGTTTCGGGTAGGCAGGGGTTCGAGTTGCTACTCCCTGGACCTGAGGGCAAAACTCCAAGATAGTTTGCCGGAGACACCGCCTTTCGACATTTCAACTGCCCCAGATCATTCTTGGATTTTTTTCGAGACGCTTGACCTGGAGCATTTGATGGGCAACACGACAGCTCAGTGACTATCGCTGTGCTGTGCAGATACATGGATTTGGGGCCTGTGTCTGTGGGAGTTTGCGCATTCTCCCCGTGCTTGTGTGGGTTTTCTCCGGGTGCTCCGGTTTTCTCTCACGTCCCAAAGATGTGCTCTTAGGCTGATTGCCAGAACAAATTCTCCCTAAATTGTCTCAAATTTGGTTTTTAATCCATAGATCTATAAACATAGACAGGGATCACGGGTAGAGGTGGGAATATTGGGGTGGCGGCATGGGCTGGTTGGGCCGAAGGGCCTGTTTCCCGTGCTGTTTTGTTCTTTGTATTCAAGATCCCACAGCACTGCTGGAAGATCAAAGAACCCCTCCGTTCTGTTCATGTGCCCATCTAAGTATCTCTTAAATAACTCCAGAGTACCTGCCTCCACCACTTTACTTGGCAGCGCATTCCATACCCCCACCACCCTGTGTGAAAAAAACTCCCTCTAGCATCCAAATTATACCTTACCCCCCTCACCCTAAGCCCGTGACCCCTCGTGCTATTCGAGTCCATCCTAGGAAAAACCTTAACCCTGTTTACTCCATCTATACTCAGTTGTAGATGTGCCAAGTTTGGGGTTGTTTAAGAGGTTAGTAGATAAGTTTATGGATGAAAAGGGAATGGTTTAGGTTAGAGGGTCATTGCTTTTTCTTAATTGGTCGGTGCAACATTGAAGGCCGAAGGGCCTGTTCTGCGCTGTAATGTTCTATGTTCTATACCCCTCATAATCTTGTACACCTCTATCAGATCTCCTCTAAGTCTACGTCTTTCGAAAGAAAACAGTCCCAATTTGCCTAACCTCTCCTCGTAACTCAGACCCTCCACTCGCCCCGTGTCCTGTGACGGGAGCAATCTCCCCCCCTCTCGCCCCTGTGATAGGGGAAACTGCGGTCTGGGATCTTGCTGTGCGCAGTTAACTGCAGCCTTTGCCCTGAGCCAACTTTCAACTTCAGCCATGAGTCCTTGGCTGCAAGGATGTGGTGGACACTCTGATGGCGCATGAAGGACCCAGTCAGTGCGGAGAGTCCGGGTTGGCAGTGCCCTCTGGGGATGATCAAACCCAGGGGGTCGCCAGGTGAGGAAATTACACAGAAAGGTAGACGATAGGAGCAGGAGGAGGCCATTCGGCCCTCTGAGCCTGCTCCGCCTTTTATCGCTCTCATGGCTGATCGTCCAACTGAATAACCTAAACCTGCTTTCTCCCTGTGATCCCGTTCACCCCCAAGTGCTACATCTGAATACATTCAATGTTATGCCATCAACTATTCCCTGTGGGAGTGAATTCCACAAGCCCACCAGATGAAGAAATGTCTCCTCATCTCCGTCCTAAATGGTCTACCCCGAATCCTCAGACAGTGACCCCCTGGTTCTGGACTCACTCCACCTTCGGGAACATCCTCCCTGCATCTACCCGGTCTAGTCCTGTTTGAGTTTTATAAGTCTGTATGAGATTCCCCCTCATTTGTCTGAACTCCAGCAAAAAAACAGCCTTAAAGGAGAAGCCAAGGGAGAGATCTGTGGGCACTGCCCTTACGAGCAGGAGGGAGATTAGCATTGCCCCCCAAACTTCTTCAGCCTTGTCTTGAAACAGTAGTACTCACAGAGTAAGAAAGAGTGGACGGGGGAGGGAGGGGGTCCGCAAGGGATAGCACACCTCCCTTTTCCTCAGTGTGACTGTCCTGTCGCTGCATTGGACAGAGCAACAGAAATTCCCATTCAGTCTCCTCCCTATATCCCTAAGAGGCTGTGAGGGAACGTGAGGAGGAGGGGACGGGGGGCGACAGCGTGAGGGAGGATGGGGACGGGGAACGTGAGGAGGAGGGGATGGGGGGGATGTGAGGCGGAGGGGAAGGGGGGAGCGTGAGGGAGGAGGGGGAACGGGGGGAGCGTGGAGGAGGGGAAGGGGACGGGGGGAGCGTGAGGAGGAGGGAGGAAGGGGGGGGAGTGAGGAGGAGGGGACGGGGGGAGAGAGTGAGGAGGAGGGGAGGGGGTGAACTGAGGAGGAGGGGGACGGGCGGGAACGTGAGGAGGAGGGGACGGGGGGGAACGGGAGGAAGGCGGGGACGGGTGGAACGTGAGGAGGAGGGGACGTGGGGGGAGATGAGGAGGATCGGGAAGGGGGGGAGAGTGAGGAGGAGGGGACGGGGGGGGGCAGGTGAGGAGGAGGGACGGGGAGGAATCGTGAGGAACAGAGGGGACGGGGTGGGAGCGTGAGGAGGAGGGGACGGGGGGAGCGTGAGGAGGAGGGGACCGGGGGGAGGGGAGAGTGAGGGGAGGGGACGGGGACGGGGAGGGAGAGTGAGGAAGGAGGGGACGGGGGGAGCGAGTGAGAGGACGGGGACGGGGGAGCGAGGAGGGAGGGGACGGGGGGGAGCGTGAGGATGAGGTGGACTGGGGGGGACGAGTTGAGGCGAGGGGACGGGGGGTTTGGGTGGGAGATTGAGGAGGAGGTGGACGGGGGGAGAGTGAGGAGGACGGGGAACGGGGGGGAGAGTGAGGAGAGGAGGACGGGGGGGGTATGAGGAGGAGGGGACGGGACGGAGGACAGTGAGGAGGAGGGGACGTGGGGGAGTGAGGAGGAGGGGCGGGGAGGAACGTGAGGAGGAGGGGGACGGGCGGGGGGAGTGAGGAGGAGGGTGACGGGGCGGGAGTGCGGGAGGAGGGGGAGGGGGGAGAGCGTGAGGAAGGAGATCTAAGGGGACGGTGGTGAGTGAGGAGGAGCGGGACGGCCGGGGGAGTTGAGGATAGCGGGAGCGGGGGGGAGAAGTGAGGAGGAGCGGGTATACGGGGGACGAAGCTGTGAAGAAGGAGGGGACACGGGGGGCGTGAGGAGGGAGGGGACGGGGGCGTGGGGGAAGCGTGAGGAGGAGGGGACGGGGGGAGTGAGGAGGAGGGGACGGGGGTGGGTCAGTGAGGAGGACCCCCGGGGAACGGGGTGGGAAGAGTGCGGAGGAGGGGACGGGGGGAAAGTGAGGAGCAGAGGGGAGGGGGGGAGTGAAGGGAGGAGGGGACGGAGGGGGTGGCGATGAGGAGGAGACAGTGAGGAGGAGGAGGGCGGTGGGGGAGGAGTGAGGAGGAGGGAGTGTACGGGGGGAGTGAGGAGGAGGGGACGGGGGGGGCGAGGTTGAGGAGGCGGAGGGACGGGTGAGGGAGTGAGGAGGATGGGGACGGGGGGGGAGTGAGGAGTATTGGGGACGGGGGGTGGCGTGGAGTGCGAGGAGGGGGACGGGGAGGAGCGTGTTGAGGAGGAGAGGGACGGGGGGTGAGGTGAGGAGGAGGGGAACGGGGGGGAGCGTGAGGAAGGAGGGGACGGGGCAGGAGAGCGTCAGTGAGGAGAGGGGACGGGGGGGGAGCGGTGAGGAGGAATGGGACTGGGGGGGAGAGTGGAGGAGGAGGGGACGGGGGGAGTGAGGAGGACGGGGGACGGGGGGGGAGAGTTGAGGAGGAGGGGAAGGGGGGAGAGTGAGGAGGAGGGGACTGGGGGGGAGAGGTGAGGAGGAGGGGACGGGGGAGCGTGAGGAGGGGGGACGGGGGGGGGAGTGAGGAGGAGGGGTGACGGGGGGGGACAGTGCAGGAGGGAGGGGACGGGGGGCGCGTTGAGGAGGAGGGGACGGGGGGGAGGGAGGAGGAGGGGACGGGGGGGGAGAGGAGTGAGAGGAGGGGACGGGGGGGGAGTGAGGAGGAGGGGACGGGGGGGGAGAAGTGTATTTAGACCGATGTGAGGAGGAGGGGAATCGATAGGACGGGGGGGGAGGAGTGAGGAGGAGGGGAGGGGGGGAGGGAGGAGGAGGGGACGGGGGGAGAGTGAGGAGGAGGGGACGGGGGGAGAGTGAGGAGGAGGGGACGGGGGGGAGTGAGGAGGAGGGTTAACGGGGGGAGTGAGGAGGAGGGGACGGGGGGGAGCGTGAGAAGGAGGGGACGGTGGGGAGGAGGAGGAGGGGGAACGGGGGGAGCACTCGAGGAGGAGGGGACGGGGGGGAGTGAGGAGGAGGGGACGGGGGGGGTGAGGAGGAGGGCGGGACGGTGGGGAGCGGTGAGAGGATGGGACGGGGGGGGGAGCGTGAGAGGAGGGGAACGGGGGGTAGGGAGCCGTGAGGAGGAGGGACGGGGGGGAGTGAGGAGAGAGGGGACCGCGGGGGGAAGCGTGAGGAGGAGGGGGACGGGGGGAGCGTGAGGGGAAGGGACGGGGCGGGAGCGTGAGGAGGAGGGGAGGGGGGAGAGTGAGGAGGTGAGGGGACGGGGGGGGACGTGAGGAGGAGGGGACGGGGGGGAGAGGTTGAGGAAGGAGGACGGGGGGGGAGTGAGGCGGAGGGGCCGGGGGGGGGAGAGTGAGGAAGGACGGGGAAGGGGGGGGAGTGACGGAGGAGGGGAGGGGGGGGAGTGAGGAGGAGGGAACTGGGGGAGTGATAGGAGGAGGGGACGGGGGAGAGTGAGAGGAGGGGACGGTGGGAGAGTGAGGAGAAGGGACGGGGGGGGAAGAGTGGACTGAGGACTGGGGACGGGGCAGCAAGAGCTGAGGCAGGAAGGTGACGGGGGGGGAGTGAGGAGGAAGGGGACGGGGAGAGCGTGAGGAGGAGGGGGACGGGGGGGATCGAGTGAGGAGGAGGGGTGGGGGGGGAGAGGAGGAGGTAGGGGGACGGGGGATGGAGGGAGGAGTAATGATACGACTAGCCTTCTGTTAGAGGTTGGAGATGGAGGACGGGGGGGGAGTGTAGGAGGAGGGGACAGGGGGGGGAGTGAGGCAGGACACGTGGACGGGGGGGGAGGGAGGAGGAGGGGACTGGGGAGAGTGAGAGAGGGGACGGGGAGGGAGGCGTGAGGAGGAGGGGACGGGGAGGAGCGTGAGGAGGAGGGGAAGGGGAGGAGTAGGAGCGTGAGGAGGAGGGGACGGGGGGTGGAGCGTGAGGAGGAGGGGACGGCGGGGGGGAGTGAGGAGGAGGGGCGAGGGGGGGAGTGAGGGAGGAGGGGACGGGGGGGGGAGTGAGGAGGACGGTTGTAGAGGAGGGGACGGGGGGAGGACGTGAGGAGGACGGGGAACGGGGGGGAAACGTGAGGAGGAAGGGACGGGGGGGAGCGTGAGGAGGGGGGACGGGGGAGCCGTGAGGAGGAGGGACGGGGGTGGAGAGTAGGAGGAGGGGGACGGGTGGGGAGACAGCGTTGAGGAGGAGGGACGGGGGGGGCGTGAGGGAGGGGGGGCCGGGGGGGAACCGTGAGGAGGAGGGGACGAGGGGGGAGCGTGAGGAGGAGGGGGAAGGGGGGGGAAAGTGTAGGAGGAGGGGACGGGGGGGGGGAGACGTGAGGAGCTCACAGGATGGGGACGGGGGGGGAGCCAGGGTGAGGGAGGAAAGGGGAAGGGGGGGGGGATAGGAGAGGAGGAGGGGACTGGGGGGGAACGTGAGGAGGAAGGGGACGGGGGGAGAGTGAGGAGGAGGGGACGGGGGTTGTGCAGTGAGGAGGGGAAGAGTCGAGAAGAGGGGACGGAGGGAGAAGGCAGAAGAGGGGGACGGAGGGGAAGGCGATGAAAGAGGGGACGGAGGGGGAAGGCGAAACAGGGGGGACGGAGGGGAAGGCGAAGAAGGGGACGGGAGGGGAAGGATGAAGAGGGGACGGAGGGGAGGCGAAGAGGGAACGGAGGGGAAGGCGGAAGAGGGCCTGACGGAGGGGAAGGCGAAGAGGGGACGGAGGGGAAGGCGAAGAGGGGACGGAGGAGGAGGAGTGATGAGGGGATGTAGGGTAGGCGATGAGGGGATGTGAGGAGGAGGAGGAGGTGATGAGGCGACAGAGGGGAAGGCGATGAGGGGATGTGAGGTTGCCGAGTTAGCTGGGCACTGAAACAGTTAACCCTCGCTCTCTCTGTTGCTCTGTCTGTCTGTCTCTCTCTCTCTCTCTCTCTCTCCGGAGCTCTGCATTCGATCGGATCCCAGCCGGTGAATGTGAGCCTTTTTTTTTCCCCTAGGAACCGCCAAAAAGAGGAGTTTGGGGAGAGGGTAGGGGGGGTGGTGGAGGGAACTTTTTTTTTGCGGAGATTACAGTCGGCCTGAGGTTAAGACTGGCTGGAACCGGTTCCTTACCTCCGAGTACATCGCCGCAAGGCACGGTGGGGTATCACTGAAGCCTCCGTGCTCTGTAAACACTGCACTTGACAAGGTGCGCCCACTCGCGAGGGTTCTGCAACTCCCTGGAGGGATGGCACAGAATGTGGGGCTGCCCAGTCGCTGTCGAGAGGGCTCCACTGAAACCCCCCTTTTATTCTTCCATCAGCTGTAAGCAGCAGTACGGGGTAGGGGTGGAACCAGAGCTGTGAGTACGGAGAAATATTTGTGTGTGCGTGTGTGTTGTTTCAAAAAAAAAACCCCACTGTTACGGCATGAGGCGAGGCGTGTGTGTGTGACAGAGAATTGGTTTTATTAATCTCTCTCTGTCTCTCTCCTCCTCCCTCCCGTGTGAAATTCCTTTGTCTAGGGCCCCTGTCGCACTCACTCACTCACTCACACACACAAACGTACACACACACGCACACACACACTTACACTTACACACACGCACCAGCCAGACGCACAGACAGACACTGCAAATTCCTCCTCAGCCCCAGCAGTTGCTGGCTCTGTGTGTGTGTGTGTGTGTGTGTGTGTGTGTGTGTGTGTGTGTGTGTGTGTCTTGGCCACTTGCCAAGGGAGTCTTGCTGTTGCGCGGACAACAAGGAGGGGGGGGGTGGAGAGGAAAAGAGGGGTGGTCTACTGTCTGGAGGAATTACAAGGCCGTTAAACAAGGAAGTGTGCCCTGGGCACTTTTTTTTTGCAGGGAGCTGCAGCATTTTGTATATTTTAGTGTGTGTGCATGTATACGAGAGAGAGGGAATCTCTTTCTTACTGTGAGGATCCCCCACAACTCGACCCCACTGTTCCAATCAGTACGGTTCCCAAAATTCTGCTCCCACCTCCCCCTTAAATTCCCTCGAAATACTGGTGCAGAGTCCTGGGGATTTGTCGACATTTTACCAGTCGGGCAGTTTCACCCCCACCCACCACCCCAACGCACACACTCGTATACGCGCGCGCGCGCTCTCGTACACACACGCATGCACGCGCGCTCTCGTACACACACGCATGCACGCGCGCTCTCGTATGTGCATGCTCTCGTACGCGCACGCTCGCATGCAGTCACATTCACACACACACACCTTCTCACAGTCTGACACACTCGCACTCTCTCACTTACTCTCACACTCGCACTCTCACACATTCACACTCATACTGCACCCCTCCATCAGTTGTGTGAAGGTTACTGCCCCGATGCGATCTTTCTCACCTGCTGGCCATATGCACTTTCAAATGAAAAGATAAAAAGAGGCCTCACTGTTTTCAGAGCTGTGTGTGTGTGTCTTCACCCTGCGTTCCACCCTTGTGAGTGTTGGTAGGGTGTTAAATGGTAGAGCAGCATCCTTCCTGCAGATGCCTTTGGTCCCCACTCTGTTCCCACAGTGAGGAGTAAACTTGCATACTCGCCACTGTCAAAGCACCCAGTAGCCTGCCCTCCATCTGGTTATCTAAGGCTGCATCAGTCACAACAGCTCGTAGTGCTTTCGCCCCACCCCCACCCCGTCTCGCCCCACCCCAGCCTCCCTGCTACCCAAACGTAGGGTGGCACAATGGGTTAGCGCTGTCGACTCACAGCAGCAAGGGACCCTGGGTTCGATTTCTGTTTTGGGTCACTGTTTGTGTGGAGTCTGCAGGTTCTCCCCACGTCTGCGTGGGTTTCCTCCCACAGTTGGAAAGACATGTTGGATTAGGTGGATTGGCCGTGCTAAATTGTCCCTTAGTGTCCAAAGATGTGTAGGTTAGGGTGGATTGGCTGTGCTAAATTGTCCCTTAGTGTCCAAAGATGTGTAGGTTAGGGTGGATTGGCTGTGCTAAATTGTCCCTTAGTGTCCAAAGATGTGTAGGTTAGGGTGGATTGGCCGTGCTAAATTGTCCCTTAGTCTCCAAAGATGTGTAGGTTAGGGTGGATTGGCCGTGCTAAATTGTCCCTTAGTATCCCAAAGATGTGTAGGTTAGGGTGGATTGGCCGTGCTAAATTGTCCCTTAGTGTCCCAAAGATGTGTAGGTTAGGGTGGATTGGCCGTGCTAAATTGCTCATTAGTGACTAGACGATTTTCACACGAACTTCATTCCACTGTCCACGTAAGACCATTTGAGGCAGTAGTAAAATTAACTCCCCTCTCTCAATAGCAATGGAGGGGTAATCCCATCTTGCCCCAGGGAAACAGGCATTTCTCGTGCCAGCCAGGGCTGTGAGATGTCACCACGTTTGAGTGTGGGGGCTCGTCACAGCATCCTGTCCCCTTTCCTCTCTCCCCTTGTCTGAGGCAGGGCGAGGGGGTGGCGTGTTGTCCACTGAACAGTTAAGAGGAACACGTACACTCTGCACTCCCCTCCCCAAGCCCCTCCACCAACCGGAAGGAGACACGCAATAACTTTGTCTTTACCTGCCCCAGATATTAGCGTGGAGAGAGACTGGGAGAAGCTGGAATAGTTCCCCTTGGGGCGGAGAAGGTTAATGGGGGGAAGATTTAATTGAGGAGTCATTCAGAATCATGGAGGAGGTTGGCGGGGGGAGGTGGTTGGATGGAGTAAATGAGGAGAAAGTGTTTCCCACTGGGCAGGAGGAGGAGGGGGAGCAGAGAGAGACACAGATGGGAGAGAATTGGGAAAAGAACCAGAGGTGGGGGGTGAAATGGGGAGAATTTTGATGGAAAGGCAGCAGGTTGTCGTGATCTGGAAGGCACTGCCTGCAGATTCAGTAGGAACTCACAGAACTGGGGGAGGAATTTGGAGAGAAAAGGAGAGAATGTGTGGAGAAATGGGGAGGAGACTAATTGAATAACTGAGAATCATAAAATCCCCACGGTGCAGAAGCAGGCCATTCGACCCATCAAGTCTGCCCCAACCAGAATCCTACTCAGGCCCAATTCCCGTAACCCCACATATTTATCCTGCTAATACCCCTGGCACTAGGAGCAGTTTATCACTGCCAATCCACCTCACCCGCACGTCTTTCAGAGCGTGGAAGGAAACTGGAGCACCCGGAGGAAACCCACGCAGACACAGGGAGGATGTGCAGACTCCACGCAGACAGTGACCCAAGCCGGGAATCGAACCCTGGCTCTGTGAGGCAGCAGTGCTAACCCACTGTGCCAACACAAAATGGCCTTGTGTTCTGTACCACTCGCGGATTGGATCTTTTGATGAAGCCTGGTCAAAACCATGGGAGAATATGGAATTGTTTACTGCGCACTGTTCCACGCAGTGGGCGTTCTGTCTTCTGCTGCCTACAGTTTAGCCCAGGCGATTCTGTCCAGTCAGGCAGGCACTGGGTGTTAGTGGATCAGCTCTGCCCATTCCCTTGAGGGGGCAGCTGCCTGTTAAATCTCCATGCAGAACCTGTAATATTCCTGGGTCTGATTGATGGGCGGGGGGGGAGACAGTGTAGAGGGAGCTTTACTCTGTATCTAACCCCATGCTGTACCTGTCCTGGGAGTGTTTGATGGGGGACAGTGTAGAGGAAGCTTTACTCTGTATCTAACCTCATGCTGTACCTGTCCTGGGAGTGTTTGATGGGGACAGTGTAGAGGGAGCTTTACTCTGTATCTAACCCCGTGCTGTACCTGTCCTGGGAGTGTTTGATGGGGGGACAGCGTAGAGGGAGCTTTACTCTGTATCTAACCCTGTGCTGTACATGTCCTGGGAGTGTTTGATGGGGGGACAGTGTAGAGGGAGCTTTACTCTGTATCTAACCCCGTGCTGTACCTGTCCTTGGATGGGGGACAGTGTAGAGGGAGCTTTACTCTGTATCTAACCCCGTGCTGTACCTGTCCTGGGATGGGGGGGGACAGTGTAGAGGGAGCTTTACTCTGTATCTAACCCCGTGCTGTACCTGTCCTGGGAGTGTTTGATGGGGGGACAGTGTAGAGGGAGCTTTACTCTGTATCTAGCCCTGTGCTGTACCTGTCCTGGGAGTGTTTGATGGGGGGACAGTGTAGAGGGAGCTTTACTCTGTATCTAACCCCGTGCTGTACCTGTCCTGGGATGGGGGACAGTGTAGAGGGAGCTTTACTCTGTATCTAACCCCGTGCTGTACCTATCCTGGGAGTATTTGATAGGGGGACAGTGTAGAGGGAGCTTTACCCTGTATCTAACCCCGTGCTGTACCTGTCCTGGGATGGGGGGACAGTGTAGAGGGAGCTTTACTCTGTATCTAACCCCCTGCTGTACCTGTCCTGGGAGTGTTTGATGGGGGGACAGTGTAGAGGGAGCTTTACTCTGTATCTAACCCCGTGCTGTACCTGTCCTGGGAGTGTTTGATGGGGGGACAGTGTAGAGGGAGCTTTACTCTGTATCTAACCCCGTGCTGTACCTGTCCTGGGAGTGTTTGATGGGGGACAGTGTAAGGAGCTTTACTCTGTATCTAACCCTGTGCTGTACCTGTCCTGGGAGTGTTTGATGGGGGACAGTGTAGAGGGAGCTTTACTCTGTATCTAACCCCGTGCTGTACCTGTCCTGGGAGGGGGACAGTGTAGAGGGAGCTTTACTCTATATCTAACCCCGTGCTGTACCTGTCCTGGGAGTGTTTGATGGGGGGGACAGTGTAGAGGGAGCTTTACTCTGTATCTAACCCCGTGCTGTACCTGTCCTGGGATGGGGGGACAGTGTAGAGGGAGCTTTACTCTGTATCTAACCCCGTGCTGTATCTGTCCTGGGAGTGTTTGATGGGGAGACAGTGTAGAGGGAGCTTTACTCTGTATCTAACCCCGTGCTGTACCTGTCCTGGGAGTGTTTGATGGGGGGACAGTGTAGAGGGAGCGTTACTCTGTATCTAACCCCGTGCTGTACCTGTCCTGGGAGTGTTTGATGGGGACAGTGTAGAGGGAGCTTTACTCTGTATCTAACCCCGTGCTGTACCTGTCCTGGGATGGGGGACAGTGTAGAGGGAGCTTTACTCTGTATCTAACCCCCTGCTGTACCTGTCCTGGGATGGGGGACAGTGTAGAGGGAGATTTATTCTGTATCTAACCCTAAGTCAGTCGTCCATAATTACATGCAATATTTTTGGTATGATTTACTCAAGGATCTGTAGAATGGAATCAAGACTTCACGACAACTTGATTTAAATTATTATTGTCGCGTGTATTAATGAAAAATGTTGTTTCTTGTGAGCTGTACAGAGAAAGCATACTGTTCATAGAAAAATAAAGGAGATGGTGCAGGATGTGGTGTTACAGTCACAGCAAGGGTGTAGAGAAAGTCCCACTTATTGCGAGGCGGGTCCATTCAAGAGTCTGACAGCAGCAGGGAAGAAGCTGTTCTCGAGTCGGTCGGTGCGGGACCTCAGACGTCGGTATCTTTTTCCCGGTGGAAGAGAGAATGACCCGCCTGCATGGGGTCCATGATTATACTGGCTGCTTTTCCCCGAGGCAGCGGGAAGTGTAGACAGAGTCAGTGGATGGGAGGCTGGTTTGCGTGATGGACTGGGGCTACATTCACGACTGTTTTGTAGTTCCTTGCGGGTCTTGGGGCAGAGCAGGAGCCCAGACTGAGCTGGGATACAACCCAGAAAGGATGCTTTCTACGGGGCATCTGTAAAAGTTGGTGAGAGCTGTAGCGGACATGTCAATTTTTTTCAGTCTTCTGAGAAAGTAGAGGCATTGTTGGGGCTTTCTTGACTATACTGGGGGGTGACTAGGACAGGTTGTTGGTGATCTGGACACCTCAAAACTTGAAGCTGTTGACCTTTGCTACTTTTGTCCCCATTGATGTAGACAGGGCCATGTTTGCCTTTATGCTTCCTTAGTTCAATGACAATTGCGAATCCTCCTGTGATAAAGGCTAGTGTCTGTTAGCCACAATAATCGCACACTGTACCTGCATATCGGAGCCTTATTGACGAGGACACCCAGGTTTCTTTGTAACCTCTCGCTGCTTAAGAAATGCTCTGTCCCTCCCACCGCAATGCATAACCCCACATAATTCCACCTGTCACGTTCCTGCCATCTCGCTAAGGCAATGCAAATCCTCTTGAAGCCGCTTTGCGTCTTCCTCACAACATGCGTTCCCACCGAGCTTTTTGTCAGACCAATGATCTTGGCACGAACGCGTTTGGTTCGCGCATTCAGTTGTACAGATCCTTGGTTGGATCGTACCTGGAGTACTGATCATTGTGAACAGCTGTGGGGCCCCAAGGACTGACCCTGGTCACAGCCTGACCGCGTGAGAAAGGTGCATTCGTTCCTACTCCCTGTTTCCTGCCCATTAGCCAACCCTTGCCCCTTATTGTATTACTTCCTATCCCATTGGCCTCATCCCCACAGTGCAGAATGAGGCCATTTGGCCCATTGAGACTGCCCCGACAACAGTCCCGCAAAGGCCTTATCCTCTTAACTCCCACATCTTACCTTATTAATCTCCCCGACACCAAGGAACAACTTAGCATAGTCATTCCACCTAACCTGCGCGTCTTTGGACATTAAGGGACAATTTAGCACGGCCAATCCACCCTAACCTACACATCTTTGGACACTAAGGGACAATTTAGCACGGCCAATCCACCCTAACCTACGCATCTTTGGACACTAAGGGACAATTTAGCACGGCCAATCCACCCTAACCTACACATCTTTGGACACTAAGGGGCAATTTAGCACGGCCAATCCACCCTAACCTGCACATCTTTGGACAGTAAGGGGCAAATTAGCACGGCCAATCCACCCTAACCTACACATCTTTGGACTGTGGGATGAAAACTGGAGCACCAGAGGAAACCCACGCAGACACAGGGAACGCGAACAAACTCCGTAGTGACAGTGACCTGAGGCCCAGAATTGAACAAGAGTCTCTGGCGCTGTGAGGCAGCGGTGCTTTAGTTTTGCAAACCAACTTCTGTTATCATTCAGGTTAGAAACTCCTAATGTTTCACAGACAGCGCAGTGGCTAGCGCTACTGTCCTCCCCGTGTCCGCGTGAGTTTCATCCGGATGCTCTGGTTTCCTCCCACAGTCAAGATGAGGAGGTGAAATGCATTGGCCAAGCTAAGTTGTCTCGTGTGTCCCAAGACATGCTGGTTAGAGGGATTAGCGGGGTAAATATGTAGGATTATGAGATAGGGCCTCGGTGGGATTGTTGTCAATGCTGACTGGATGGGCCAAATGGCCACCTCAGGGTTTACAAATGCCGTCCAAATTTGCACTTTGAATTTGGCTCAGATAAGCGTGAGATATTCCACTTCAGTTTTGATTGCAAAGACACATTCAGGAGCTTTTCTCAAACAAGGTTTATGTTAGAATATAGTTAACATGTATAGTGAGAAAATTATCAGAATTATCAGTAACAAACAAGAAATAAAATAATGAAAATCTCTGATCTGTTCCAATTAAAACCAAAACGCATTGACAATGTTTTTCACTGCACAGGCTAAAGCTCCCAGGATTCTGGGATCCAGTTCCCTGGATCGAATGCTGGTTTCGAATGATCTCGAAAGCTCTGAGCAGCTTGTCGTGGTATTAGTTCGCTAAAACATAGATGCAGGGTGGTAGTCAACTGTGCTTTCAGATACCTGATAAAACTTTAACCATAAAATCATGGAGAGAGACTTCTTTCAGTTACACTTCTAACACTGCAGCCCAGAACTGAAACTAAATACTACCCTTGCCACCTGACCAGTGCAAATTTTTGTACCTCCCACCAATGATATCATAGAATCCCTACAATGCAGAAGGAGGCTGTTTGGCCCATTGAACTGCGCTGACCACAATCCCATCCAGGCCCTATTTCCATAATCCCACTTATTTATCCTGCTAATCTCCTAACTCAAAGGAGCAATTTAGCATGGCCAATCCACCCTAACCTGCACATCTTTGGACACTAAGGGGCAATTTAACATGGATAGTTCACCTTAACCAGTACGTCGTTGGGACTGTGGGTGGAAACTGGGGCACCCGGAGGAAACCCATGCAGACACGGGGAGAATGTGTGGATTCTGCACAGACTGTGACCTGAGCCAGGATTAGAACCTGGGTCCCTGGTGCTGTGATGCAGCAATGCTAACCCAGCATGCCACCGTGACACCCTAAGTCATTGCTTCAGGGAGCATGTTTTTAAAGAAAAAAACGTCTTTAAGGCAGACTAACATTGTCCCTCCTTTATCAAAAACCTTTTGAAAATGGTTCACCCTTCCCAATTCTATTGGCCACATCCTCAAAAAAAAACTCCCGGCCGATATAGTCAACCAAGATTTCCCATTGAGAAATTCATGCTGTGTCCAGTCAGATTATTAATATGTGAAGATCACATTCATTGCATTCTCCACCATCGGTGAAAGACTGACAGATCTGTTTCAGAGCCCATGTTGACTCTTTCCAATTCCACCATCATTTTCCAAGTGTTCTTGAATAACCACGGTGGCATAGTGGTTAGCGTTGCTGCTTCACAGCACCAGGGACTTGGGCTCAATTCCAACCTTGGGTCACTGTCTGTGTGGAGTCTGCACGTTCTTGCCTGTGTCTGTGTGGGTTTCCTCTGGGTGCTCTGGTTCCCTCCCACAGTCCAAAGATGTGCAGATTAGATAGATTGGCTGTGCTAAATTGCCCCTTAGTGTCCAAAGATGTGCAGGTTAGGGTGGATTGCCATGCTAAATTGCCCCTTAGTGTCCAAAGATGTGTAGGTTAGGGTGGATTGGCCGTGCTAAATTGTCCCTTAGTGTCCAAAGATGTGTAGGTTAGGGTGGATTGGCCGTGCTAAATTGTCCCTTAGTGTCCAAAGATGTGTAGGTTAGGGTGGATTGGCCGTGCTAAATTGCCCCTTAGTCCAAATGTGTAGGTAGGTGGATTGGCCTGCTAAATTGCCCCTTATGTCCAAAGATGTGTAGGTTAGGGTGGATTGGCCGTGCTAAATTGTCCCTTAGTGTCCCAAAGATGTGTAGGTTAGGGTGGATTGGCCGTGCTAAATTGTCCCTTAGTGTCCAAAGATGTGTAGGTTAGGGTGGATTGGCCGTGCTAAATTGTCCCTTAGTGTGTCCAAAGATGTGTAGGTTAGGGTGGATTGGCCTGCTAAATTGTCCCTTAGTGTCCAAGATGTGTAGGTTAGGGTGGATTGGCCGTGCTAAATTGTCCCTTAGTGTCCAAAGATGTGTAGGTTAGGGTGGATTGGCCGTGCTAAATTGTCCCTTAGTGTCCAAAGATGTGTAGGTTAGGGTGGATTGGCCGTGCTAAATTGTCCCTTAGTGTCCAAAGATGTGCAGGTTAGGGTGGATTGGCCGTGCTAAATTGTCCCTTAGTGTCCAAAGATGTGTAGGTTAGGGTGGATTGGCCGTGCTAAATTGTCCCTTAGTGTCAAAGATGTGCAGGTTAGGGTGGATTGGGCCATGCTAATTGCCCCTTAGTGTCCAAAGATGTGCAGGTTAGGGTGGATTGGCCATGCTAAATTGCCCCTTAGTGTCCAAAGATGTGCAGGTTAGGTGCATTGGGCTGTGCTAAATTCTCCCTTAGTGTATCCAAACAGTCGCCAAAGTTTGGCGACTCGGGGATTTTTGCGTTAACATTTTGGCAGTGTTAATGTAAGCCAACTTGTGACACCAATAAAAAGAAGTACTGTATATGGTTCTGGTCATCCAGCTATAGGAAGGATGGGAAGAAAAGATTGACAAGAATGTTACCAGGACTGTGAAAGGTTTGAATTATAAGGAGAGGCTAGACAGGCCAGAAGGATGTGGGGTGGACAGCACAGCTGCCTCAGTGCCGTGGACTCGGGTTCATTTCCAGTCTTGGGTCACTATCTGTGTGGAGTTTGTTCATTCCCATCAGGTCTGCCTGGTGGGTTTTCAGGGTTTTTTCCTGGGGCTCCGGTTCCTCCCTCAGTCCCAAAGATTGCATCGGCCGTGCTAAATTGCCCTTAAGTTTCCAAAGACTTGCAGGTTAGGTGGATTGGCCGTGCTAAATTCTCTCTCAGCGTACCCGAACAGGTGCCAGAGTGTGGATTTTCACAATAACTTCATTGCAGTGTTAATATGAGCCTTATTTGTGACTGATGTATAATCTTTTTAACCCTCATCAAGGTTTATCAAATTAAGAGGGGCGTAGATAAGGTGAAAGGACAGCATCTTTTCCCCCAGGGCAAGGGGAGAGCCCAAAACTAGAGGGCAGAGGTTGAAGATGAGGGGGGGAAGAGGGAGCTGTGGGACAACTTTTTCACACAGAAGGTAGTGCGTGTGTGGAATGAGCTACCAGAGGGGGTGAAAGAGGTGGCTACAATGACAACATTTCAAAGACATTTAGACGGGTATAGGACAGGTTTAGAGAGAGACATGTTAACTATAGGCAAATGGGACTAGTTTAGTTTAGGATGCTGGGTTGGCATGGAGGAGATGGGTCAAAGGGCTTGTTTCCATTCTGTAATCTCTGAGTGTGAGAGCCGTGTGCTCCCTCTGTATCCGAAGCTTAAATGTTTGTTTCCAACCATTTGAAGTTGAGACATTTCTGTAAAAATATGAACAATTAAATGAATTAATACGAACGGTGAAGAAGGCATTCAGCAAGCTTGATTTCATTGGCCAGAATATTGAATACAGAAGTTGGGATGTCTTGTTGGAGTTGTACAAGACATTGGTAAGACCACACTTGGAATACTGCGTACAGCTCTGGCTTGAGGGGAGACCGATAGAAATCTGTAAGATTATGAGGACAAAGTGGATAGTCAGAAGCTTTTTCCCGGGTTGGAAGAGTCAGTTATTTGTGGGGGAGACACAGATTTAAGGTGCGAGGGGCAAGGTTTAAAGGAGATGTACGAGGCCGATTTTTTACACAGAGGGTGGTGGGTGCCTGGGACTTGCTGTCAGGGAGGTGGCGGAGGTGGATATGGTAGTGAGTTATAAGGGGCGTGTTGACAAGTACATGAATAGGATGGAAATAGAGGGATTATGGTCCCTGGGAGGATAGGGGGTTTTAGTTCGATCAGGGCAGCAAGGTCGGTGCAGGCTTGGAGGGCCGAAGGGCCTGTTCCCGTGTTCTTTGACTCTCCGATTGAGCATTTTCCCATGACAAAATATTTGGCCTGTATTAAATGTTTTTAATCATATTCACGGTGAGTGAACAAGCCCGATTTTGGTTGCTCAGTTGGAGGAGAGGCCCACACGCTCTTCCAGCTTGCCCAGCATGGAGCAAACCTGATGGCAATCTCTGTGAACCCAACTAAGGGCCTGAATCATCCATGCACCCCGTACACTCTCACACACGCGCGCGCACACGTATATACACACACACGCTCGCTCGCTGTCTCTCTCTCGCACAGACACGCCCACACTCTGTCTCTCTCTCGCACAGACACGCCCACACTCTGTCTCTCGCACAGACACACTCTCTCTCTCTCTCTCTCAGACACACACTCTCTCTCTCTGTCTTAGACACTCTTTCTCTCTCTGTCTCAGACACACACTCTCTCTCTCTCTGTCTTAGACACTCTCTCTCTCTCTATCTGTCTCAGACACACACTCTCTCTCTCTCTCTGTCTCAGACACACACTCTCTCTCTCTCTCTGTCTGTCTCAGAGACACACTCTCTCTCTCTCTGTCTCTCAGACACACACACTCACTCTCTCAACACACGCTCTCAGACATACACACACACTCGCTCTCTCTCTCACACACACTCTCTCTCTCTGACATATACACACTCTCTCTCGCTCTCTCTCAGACACACACACTCTCTCTCAAAACACACTCTCAGACATACATACACACTCAGTCTCTCAGACACACACTCTCACTCACACACACACACTCTCTCTCTGACATACACACACTCTCTCTCGCTCTCTCTGACACACACTCTCTCTCAACACACTCTCTCTTAACACACTCTCAGACATACACACACACTCAGTCTCTCAGACACACACTCTCTCTCACTCACACACACACACACTCTCTCTGACATACACACACTCTCTCTCGCTCTCTCTCAGACACACACTCTCTCTCAAAACACACTCTCAGACATACACACACACTCAGTCTCTCAGACACACACTCTCTCTCTCTCTCTCACTCACACACTCTCTCTCTCTCTCACACACTCTCCCTCTCTCTCTCTCTCCCTCTCTCACACACTCCCTCTCTCTGTCTCACATACACTACTCTATCCCCTTTCTGCTACATGTCACATAACGAGATCCATTTGAAGTGTCGATTTTGTGTCATCCTCCCAGGGTGAACGGAAAGGTCCTGGTTAGGACCTGCGAGGGGGGCGGGTGGCGAGAGAGAGAAGCAGGCCATCGAACATCGAGATGTTTAACCCTGTCATTTACATAAAGGATTCTGCCCATGTACCTTCCTCACACGGCTGTTGTTGCTAAGCAACATCCTGACATGTAATGTGGGATGATCGCACCACATTAGATGTCTGTACTCGAAGCTCTCCCCCCCTCCCCGCTCTCCTCGCCAATTACCTCATCCCATATTTGTCATCTCTCTCTTCCGATTGTATGTCTTGTTCTGTGGAATGCATTTCGAAGGTGCCCTCCCATCCCCTACAAATCCAGGGTATCCTCTCACACCCCAGTGCCAGTACGCGTGGCGCTCCCTCAGGACTGACCCCCGCCGACAGTGCGGCGCTCCCTCAGCACCAACCCTCCCTCAGCACCGACTCTCCCACAGTGCAGCACTCCCTCAGGACTGACCCCTGCCGACAGTGCGGCGCTCCCTCAGCACCGACCCTCTCACAGTGCGGCGCTCCCTCAGCACCGACCTCCCACAGTGCGGCACTCCCTCAGGACTGACCTGCCGACAGTGCGGCGCTCCCTCAGCACCGACTCTCGCAGTGCGGCCCTCCCTCAGCACCGACTTCCCGCAGTGCGGCGCTCCCTCAGCACTGGACCCCGCCGACAGTGCGGCGCTCCCTCGGCACCACCCTCCCGCGTGCGGCGCTCCCTCGGCACCGACCCTCCCACAGTGCGGCGCTCCCTCGGCACGACCCTCCCCGCGTCGGCGCTCCCTCGGCACCGACCTCCGCAGTGCGGCGCTCCCTCGGCACCGACCCTCCCCGCAGTGCGGCGCTCCCTCGGCACCGACCCTCCCCGCGGTGCGGCGCTCCCTCGGCACCGACCCTCCCCGCGGTGCGGCGCTCCCTCGGCACCGACCCTCCCCGCGGTGCGGCGCTCCCTCGGCACCGACCCTCCCCGCGGTGCGGCGCTCCCTCGGCACCGACCCTCCCCGCGGTGCGGCGCTCCCTCGGCACCGACCCTCCCCGCGGTGCGGCGCTCCCTCGGCACCGACCCTCCCCGCGGTGCGGCGCTCCCTCGGCACCGACCCTCCCCGCGGTGCGGCGCTCCCTCGGCACCGACCCTCCCCGCGGTGCGGCGCTCCCTCGGCACCGACCCTCCCCGCGGTGCGGCGCTCCCTCGGCACCGACCCTCCCCGCGGTGCGGCGCTCCCTCGGCACCGACCCTCCCCGCGGTGCGGCGCTCCCTCGGCACCGACCCTCCCCGCGGTGCGGCGCTCCCTCGGCACCGACCCTCCCCGCGGTGCGGCGCTCCCTCGGCACCGACCCTCCCCGCGGTGCGGCGCTCCCTCGGCACCGACCCTCCCCGCGGTGCGGCGCTCCCTCGGCACCGACCCTCCCCGCGGTGCGGCGCTCCCTCGGCACCGACCCTCCCCGCGGTGCGGCGCTCCCTCGGCACCGACCCTCCCCGCGGTGCGGCGCTCCCTCGGCACCGACCCTCCCCGCGGTGCGGCGCTCCCTCGGCACCGACCCTCCCCGCGGTGCGGCGCTCCCTCGGCACCGACCCTCCCCGCAGTGCGGCGCTCCCTCGCACCGACCCTCCCGCAGTGCGGCGCTCCCTCGGCACCGACCCTCCCCGCAGTGCGGCGCTCCCTCGGCACCGACCCTCCCCGCAGTGCGGCGCTCCCTCGGCACCGACCCTCCCGCAGTGCGGCGCTCCCTCGGCACCGACCCTCCCGCAGTGCGGCGCTCCCTCGGCACCGACCCTCCCGCGGTGCGGCGCTCCCTCGGCACCGACCCTCCCGCAGTGCGGCGCTCCCTCGGCACCGACCCTCCCGCGGTGCGGCGCTCCCTCGGCACCGACCCTCCCGCGGTGCGGCGCTCCCTCGGCACCGACCCTCCCGCAGTGCGGCGCTCCCTCAGCACCGACCCTCCCGCAGTGCGGCGCTCCCTCAGCACCGACCCTCCCCCAGTGCGCGCTCCCTCGGCACCGACCCTCCCGCAGTGCGGCGCTCCCTCAGCACCGACCCTCCCGCAGTGCGGCGCTCCCTCGGCACCGACCCTCCCCGCAGTGCGGCGCTCCCTCGGCACCGACCCTCCCCGCGGTGCGGCGCTCCCTCGGCACCGACCCTCCCCGCAGTGCGGCGCTCCCTCGGCACCGACCCTCCCCGCGGTGCGGCGCTCCCTCAGTACTGGCACCAGGCGTGTGAGCCTGTTTAGCCATGGTCCTTGTGAATTTTAACTGTTTGCAGTGCCTGTGTCACGAATATTTTAAAAGGAAGCATGGGGCAGGACACATCCGGCTGCCAGCACAGTTTCCCCTGCACAGAGTTAGTTGATGCACAGTGCCCTCTCGCCAGAGGAGAGGGACTCCAGTCTCGCCCTCCCAGAGTGCTGCATGTTGCTCGGTCCCCATCCACCACAAATGAAATGGTTGGGAAGACTGCCCAAATTGGCTTTTGTTGTTGTTTTGGGTGCTTTTCAAGGTCTATATTTAAACTTTAAAAAAAAGAGCCAGCAAGTGGGTGGGGCGGGGTGGTTGGTGGTGGTCTGGGAATGCGGAGCATCAGGATCAAAGAAGGAGCTATCATTTTTTTTATTAGGAACAGCAGTTGAAAATAAAAACAGGCGCTGTGGGACGGGAGGGGAGGCCCCAGCATCCAAACAGCAATGCAGAATTATTCAGAGATCACAGGGAGAAAAGGGGATGTCGACTGTGTGAGATTTTTTATATCATGCGCACGAGCGTGTATGTGCGGGCACGTGTCCAGAAATGTGCGGGTTAGGGTGGATTGGCCGTGCTAAATTGTCCCTTAGAGTCGGGGGCCAGCTCTGTAGAGAGTGGAACGGAGCGGGGAGAAGGCTGGGGGAGGGGGTCTCAGTGTGTTCCCCCTGGAGAGAGAGAGGGACGGTTGTGGGGAGAAGGCTGGGGGAGTGGGTCCAGCTGTGTTCCCCTGGAGAGAGAGAGGAAAGGTGCGGGGAGAAGGCTGTGGGAGTGGAGCTCAGTGTGTTCCCCTCCCCCTGGAGAGAGAGAGGGACGGGGCGGGGAGAAGGCTGGGGGAGTGGGTCTCAGTGTGTTCCCCCTGGAGAGAGAGAGGGACGGTGTGGGGAGAAGGCTGGGGGAGTGGGTCTCAGTGTGTTCCCCCTGGAGAGAGAGAGGAACGGTGCGGGGAGAAGGCTGGGGGAGTGGGTCTCAGTGTGTTCCCCCTGGAGAGAGAGAGGGACAGAGCGGGGAGAAGGCTGGGAAGTGGGTCTCAAGTGTGTTCCCCCTGGAGAGAGAGGACACGGAAGCGGGGAGAAGGCTGGGGGAGGGGGTCTCAGTGTGTTCCCCCTGGAGAGAGAGGGACAGAGCAGGGAGAAGGCTGGGGGAGTGGGTGTCAGTGTGTTCTCCCTGGAGAGAGAGGAACGGAGCGGGGAGAAGGCTGGGGGAGTGGGTGTCAGTGTGTTCTCCCTGGAGAGAGAGGAACGGAGCGGGGAGAAGGCTGGGGGAGTGGGTGTCAGTGTGTTCCCCCTGGAGAGAGAGAGGGACGGTGTGGGGAGAAGGCTGGGGGAGGGGGTCTCAGTGTGTTCCCCCTGGAGAGAGAGTGGAACGGAGCGGGGAGAAGGCTGGGGGAGGGGGTCTCAGTGTGTTCCCCCTGGAGAGAGAGAGGGACGGTGTGGGGAGAAGGCTGGGGGAGTGGGTCTCAGTGTGTTCTCCCTGGAGAGAGAGAGAGGAACGGAGTGGGGAGAAAGCTGGGGGAGTGAGTCTCAGTGTGTTCCCCCTGGAGAGAGAGAGAGAGGGACAGAGTGGGGAGAAGGCTGGGCGAGTGGGTCTCAGTGTATTCTCCCTGGAGAGAGCAGAACGGGGAGAAGGCTGGGCGAGTGGGTCTCAGTGTGGTCCCCCTGTAGAGAGAGAGGAACGGAGCGGGGAGAAGTCTGGGGGAGTGGATCTCAGTGTGTTCTCCCTGGAGAGAGCGAAACGGGGAGAAGGCGGGGTGAGTGGGTCTCAGTGTGCTCCCCCTGGAGAGAGCGGAACGGGGAGAAGGCTGGGGGAGTGGGCCTCAGTGTGTTCTCCCTGTGGAGAGCCGAACAGTGTCGATGTGCTGCGATTCTCACAATTTACCTAAAAAATCAACCCCAGCCGTTAGTGTTGCCTTTCAGTGCAAGGTATCACAGCTACAGGGGTGTTCCTACTGAGGGCCTGGGCTGCAGCCACAGTTACTGGCGCCCATCTCTGCTGTGTGTGAGCTGTATGGAATGGCCGTGCAAATGGGTTCCACCTTGCCCCCCTACCTTTCCCCAACGAAGTCTCTGAGATATTTTATCCTCAAGTTTAACTTCTTTGCTTGGCTCGTTCCCTCCCTGTCTGTCTGAGGCAGAGGAGGTTGGACTTGAGCTCCATTTCTCTGGGGTTTGGCTGTGACTCCGAGGCGATTGAAGTCTCGCTGTGTAGGAGAGTCCCAGAATTCAGCTGAACATAGGCAGTGCTAGTGCGGAGGGAGTGCTGGAGGTACCGTCTCTCTGATGAGATATTGTACTGAGGTGTTGGGGGAGTGGATGTGAAAGATTGGGTGGCACCATTGGGGTCAGTCTCCCAGTGGCCTAGTCCAAGATTTAGTTATTTATTCCCTTATGGGATGCAGGTCCCATCATTCATTCTCCATCCCTGCTCACCCCCTTCAGGTGGAGATGAGTCATCCACCATCTCGAACTCACCGCAGTCCCCGTGTGTGTGGGGTAGGTACACCTGTGGTGCTGTTACAGAGAGAGTTCCAGGATTGTTATTGGACGTCAGTCAGTCCCCATGTGTGTGGGGTAGGTACACCCACAGTGTTGTTAGGGAGGGAGTTCTGGATTATTATTAGACATCAGTCAGTCCCCGTGTGTGGGGTAGGTACACCCACAGTGCTGTTAGGGAGGGAGTTTTGTGATTGTTATTGGACATCAGTCAGTCCCTGTGTGTGGGGTAGGTACACCCACATTCTCCCCCATTCGTCCCGAGGGAGCAAGTCCCACATTCTCCTCAACCCCCCCGTAGGAGCGAGTCCCACGTTCTCCCCCACATCCCCGTGGGAGCGAGTCCCACATTCTCCCCCACTCCCCCCCGTGGGAGCGAGTCCCACATTCCTCCTCCCCTCTGGGTGTAGATGTTTCTCCTGAACCTTGCGCGCGCGCGCACGCACACACACAAATGGAAACGTCTTCTCTGTGTCTGCCCTGTCGCGCCCTCTTTCCGAAGTTTAAACCAGCGTAGCCGGCTGTCCCAGAAGGCAAGCGATCGAATTGAGTCACGGCTCAGTAACTGACTGAATCCAAGTACAGACCCATTCTCTCCGAGCTATTTTTAATTAAGATGACAGAGTGCTGCCCCTTGAAATTAAATGCTACTTTGAGGTAATTACATTCAACAGCAACAATGTGGGCCTTGTGTGAGTGCGCAGAGACTGAGTTGCTGTATTGAAGTTAATCGCTTCCTAATGATGGAATTACACAGTCTGCATAGCACATAGGGAAGCCATTCGGCCCTTCTGCTGCATACAGCCTCCCCTCGCACCCACCTCATTCCCCCCCCCCCCCCCCCCCCCCCCCCCACCCACCCTATCCGTCTCTTCACCTATCTCTCTGTGCAGTTATCCACTCCTTCCTACCTTCCAATGTATCACTGCTATTCACCTCAACACTCCACCTGGTAACAAATCCAACATTCTTCCCCATTCCCCCCCCCCCCCCCCCATAGTACCGAGTCCCACATTCTCCTTCTCCTCCCCCCCGTGGGAGCGATCCTATGTTCTCCTCCTCCTACCCCCCCGTGTGAGCGAGTCACCACGATCTCCCCCCTCCACCGTGGAGACCAGTCCCACATTCCCCCACACTCCCCCCCGTGGGAGCGAGTCCCCACTTCTCCCCCCTCCACCCACTCGTGGAGCGAGTCCCACATTCTCCCCCACTCCTCTGTGGGAGCGGTCCCACATTCTCCCCGCACTCCTCTGTGGGAGCGAGGCCCACATTCTCCCCGCACTCCTCTGTGGGAGCGAGTCCCACATTCTCCCCGCACTCCTCTGTGGGAGCGAGTCCCACATTCTCCCCGCACTCCTCTGTGGGAGCGAGTCCCACATTCTCCCCGCACTCCTCTGTGGGAGCGAGTCCCACATTCTCCCCGCACTCCTCTGTGGGAGCGAGTCCCACATTCTCCCCGCACTCCTCTGTGGGAGCGAGTCCCACATTCTCCCCGCACTCCTCTGTGGGAGCGAGTCCCACGTTCTCCCCGCACTCCTCTGTGGGAGCGAGTCCCACGTTCTCCCCGCACTCCTCTGTGGGAGCGAGTCCCACGTTCTCCCCGCACTCCTCTGTGGGAGCGAGTCCCACATTCTACTCCCCGCCCTCCTCTGTGGGAGCGAGTCCACATTCTCCCCGCACTCCTCTGTGGGAGCGAGTCCCCACATTCTCCCCGCACTCCTCTGTGGGAGCGATCCCACATTCTCCCCGACACTCCTCTGTGGGAGCGAGTCCCACATTCTCCCCGCACTCCTCTGTGGGAGCGAGTCCCACATTCTCCCCGCACTCCTCTGTGGGAGCGAGTCCCACGTTCTCCCCGCACTCCTCTGTGGGAGCGAGTCCCACGTTCTCCCCGCACCTCCCTCTGTGGGAGCGAGTCCCACATTCTCCCGCACTCCTCTGTGGGAGCGAGTCCCACGTTCTCCCCCGCACTCCTCTGTGGGAGCGAGTCCCACGTTCTCCCTCGCACTCCTCTGTGGGACGGTCCCACATTTCTCCCCGCACTCCCCCTGTGGGAGCGAGTCACATTCTCCCCCCACTCCCCCCGTGGGAGCGAGTCCCACATCTCCCCCACTCTCCGTGGAGCGGTCCCCATTCTCCCCACACTTCCCCCCCGTGGGAGCGAGTACCACATCTCCCCCCGAACCCACTCCTCTGTGTGAGCGAGTCCCACATTCCCCGCACTCCTCGTGGGGCGAGTCCCACATTCCACCCCCACTCCTCTGTGACCACCCACACCCCCCCACCACACACCCCACACCCCCCACCCCCAGGAGCGAGTCCACATTCTCCCCAACTCCTCTGTGGGAGCAGTCCCACATCTCCCCGCACTCCTCTGTGGGAGCGAGTCCCACATTCTCCCCGCACTCCTCCTGTGGGAGCGAGTCCACAATTCTCCCCCGCACTCCCCCCGTGGGAGCGAGTCTCCGTTCTCCTCCTTCTCCTGTGGAAGCGAGTCCCACATTCCTCCCCGCACTCCTCTGTGGGAGCGAGTCCCACATTCTCCCGCACTCCTCTGTGGGATCGAATCCCCACATTCTCCCCACACTCCCTCTTTGGGAGCGAGTCCCACATTCTCCCCCGCACTCTCTGTGGGAGCGAGTCCCACATTCTCCCCCGCACTCCTCTGTGGGACAGCGAGTCCACATTCTCCCCGCACTCCTCTGTGGGAACACCCACCCCCCCACCCCCCCCACCCCCCACCCCCCCCACACCCCACCCCCCCCACCCCCCCACACCACCACCCCCCCCACCCACCCCACACCCCCCCCGCGAGTACCACATTCTCCCCGCACTCCTCTGTGGGAGCGAGTCCCACATTCTCCCCGCACTCCTCTGTGGGGCGAGTCCCACATTCTCCCCCCACTCCTCTGTGGGAGCGAGTCCCACATTCTCCCCCACTCCTCTGTGGGAGAGAGTCCCACATTCTCCCCGCACTCCTCTGTGGGAGCGAGTCCCACATTCTCCCCCACTCCCCCCGTGGGAGCGAGTCTCACGTTCTCCTCCCTTCTCCTGTGGGAGCGAGTCCCACATTCTCCCCGCACTCCTCTGTGGGAGCGAGTCCCACATTCTCCCCGCACTCCTCTGTGGGAGCGAGTCCCACATTCTCCCCGCACTCCTCTGTGGGAGCGAGTCCCACATTCTCCCCGCACTCCTCTGTGGGAGCGAGTCCCACGTTCTCCCCCCACTCCCGTGGGAGCGAGTCCCACATTCTCCCCGCACTCCTCTGTGGGAGCGAGTCCCACATTCTCCCCGCACTCCTCTGTGGGAGCGAGTCCCACGTTCTCCCCCACTCCTCTGTGGGAGCGAGTCCCACGTTCTCCCCCACTCCTCTGTGGGAGCGAGTCCCACGTTCTCCCCGCACTCCCCCCTGTGGGAGCGAGTCCCACGTTCTCCCCCCACTCCCCCCGTGGGAGCGAGTCCCACGTTCTCCTCCCTTCTCCTGTGGGAGCGAGTCCCACATTGTTCCCCCCCAAACTCCCCCCCGTGGGAGCGAGTCCCACATTCTCCCCGCACTCCTTGGGAGCGAGTCCCACATTCTCCCCGCACTCCTCTGTGGGAGCGAGTCCCACATTCTCCCCGCACTCCCCCCTGTGGGAGCGAGTCCCACGTTCTCCCCCCACTCCCCCCGTGGGACGAGTCTCACGTCTCCTCCCTTCTCCTGTGGGAGCGAGTCTCACATTGTTCCCCCCACTCCCCCCGTGGAGCGAGTCTCACGTTCTCCTCCCTTTCCCATGGGAACGAAGTCCCACATTGTCCCCCCACTCCCCCCGTGGAGCGAGTCCCACATTGCCTCCCACTCCCCCCCGTGGCAGTGAGTCCCACATTCTCCTCCCACTCCCCCCCGTGGCAGCGAGTCCCACATTCTGCTCAACGTCCTCACTTCAGAGACATTGAGCACACAGTCCACATTCATGTCCCCAGTACCAGTTTGAGGAAGAGCCAGCCATCTTTCAGGATGGATCATTGAACTGAGCTCCAGTCTGCCCCTTCATGGACCACCCCACAGCCCCTGTCATAGCAACTAGAAGCAGGAGGAGGCCATTCGGCCCTTTCACCCTGCTCCGCCATTGATTTTGATCACAGCTGAACACTGAATTCAATAACCCAATGCCCCCCTTCCCCCCCCATATCCCTTATCCCTTTAACCCAAAGAGCTATATCTAATTCCTTCTTGCAATCACGTAACGTTTTGGCCTCAACTACTTTCTGTGGGATTGAATTCCACACATTCACCATTCTCTGGGTAAAGAAATTTCCCCTCCCCCTCAGTTCTCAAAGGTTTACCCCTTATCCTCAAACTCTGACCCCCTAGTTCTGGACCCCCTCACCATCAGGAACATTCTTTCTGAATCTGTCCTGTTAGAATTTCATAAGTTTCTATGAGATTCCCCTCGCACTTTTCTAAACTCCAGTGAATATAATCCTAACTGACTTAGTCTCTCCTCATATGACAGACCTGCCACCCCAGGAATCAGCCTGTTAAACCTTGGCTGTGCTCCCTCTATAGCAAAGACATCCTTGCTCAGATAAGGAGACCAAAACTGCACACAATACTCCAGGTGTGGCCTCACCAACCCCCTGTACAATTGCGGCAAAACATCCCTATCCCTATACTCAAATCGGAGCAAGCGAAGGGTGCAATTCCCCCCCCCCCCCCCCCCCCCCAATTCTCCTCCACAAAATCAATATTTATCTCTCAACGACCATCTCACAAACAGGTAATCCTGTAATTATCTCATTGCTGTTTGTGAGATCTTGTTTTGCACAAGATACTTGGAGACAGGACTTGAGAATTAAATTAAATTATATCTTTCCAAGTCGGGATGGTGAGTGGCTCGGAGGGGGACTTACAAGTGCTGGTGTTCCCCGTGTGTCTGCTGCCCCCCTCCCCTTGTCCTTCTAGATGGTAGAGGTGGTGGGTTTGGAAGGGGCTGTGGAAGGAGCCTTGGTGAGTCGCTGCAGGGCATCTTGTAGATGGTACACACAGCTGTCACTGTGCATCGGTGATGGAGGGAGTGAGTGTTTGTGGTTAGCGTGTTGATGGAGCGGGGCTGCTTTGTCCTGGATGGTATTGAGCTTCTCGAGTATAGTTGGGAGCTGCACTCATCCAGGCAAGTGGGGAGTGTTCCATCACACTGCTGATTTGTGCCTTGTAGATGCTGGACAGGATTTGGGGGAGCCAGGAAGTGAGTTACTCTCCGCAGGATTCCCAGCCTCTCACCTGCTCTGGTCACCGTGAAATCCCTTGTGTCCGAACGTGGACCAAGTCTCTTTCACCCATATTTCTGTTCAGCTTCAATTCATTAGCAGTAAAGTTAAGCATTGTCTTGGTTTTAAAATTCCCATCCTTGCTTTGAAGTTTTTCCTTGACTTTCTCTCTCCCTTTGTCTGTAACCTCCTCCAGTCTTTACACCCCCTCCCTATCTCTGTAACCTCCTCCAGTCCCGATACCCCCTTCTGATCTCTGTAACCTCCTCCAGCTCCCTCCCTCCCTCCCTACCCCTGCCTCCCTCCCTCCCTCCCTCCCTACACCCCTGCCCTCCGTCTGTCCCTCCCTCCTACCCTGCCTCCGTCCCTCCCTCCCACCCCTGTCCCCGTCCTCCCTCCCTACCCCTGCCTCCCTTCCCTCCCTCCCCCTCCCCCCATCCCCCCTTCCTCCCTCACCCCCCGCCTCCCTCCCTCCTCCCGCCTCCCGCCTCCCTCCCCCTTGCCTCCCTCCCTCCCCCTTGCTCCCTCCTCCTCCCTCCCCCCCCCCGTCCCTCCCTCCCCCCCCGCCTCCCTCCCTCCCCCCCTTCCCTCCCTCCCTCCCTCTCCCTGCCTCCCTCCCCGCCTCCCTCCCCCACTCATCTTTTTCACATGGGTTATTTTTTTGTCTGTGGCTATCTCTCTCTCTCTCTCTCTGTAGCTCTGTGTTAAACCCTACTTTTCTGAAGGTGTGTGGGAGGTTGAAGGTGCTAAACAAATGCCAGGAAACCATACCCCTTAATTCCCCCGCTCCCCAAGGCAGTGGGATGGACAGAGTGTGAGCCAGGGAACTCTTCCTGTTTATACCCCCCACCCCAGGGAACTAAACTCTGCCTCTTTATTTCTCCCCCCCTCCCTCCCTCTCAGCAGCGGGATGGACAGAATGACCGATGATGCTCTGCGTCTGCACCTACTGAAGCGAGGGCTGGACCGGCCTGAGGTGGGGGAGGAAATGGGGACCAAGAGGCTGAAGATGGACGGGCACGAGGCCATGGAGCGGCTGAAGATGCTCGCTCTGCTCAAGCGCAAGGACCTGGCCGGCCCCGAGATGCCGCAGGACCTGGTGGTGAAGTCAGAGCACCCGAAGGTGGCCGAGGAGAAGCTGAACGGCAGCCTGAAGCCCCGGGCCGAAATCCGCAGCCTGAGCAAGGCGGGCAAGGAGAACGTGGCCGACGAGCCTGTCGACATGACGGCGCACAAGAGGTGAGGGCCGGCCCGCGTGAGGGGGCAGGGAGGTGTGTGTGTGAGAGGGAGAGTGACCCCTCCCCTCCGCCTTCTCTCCTTCTCCTCCCCTCTGCCCCCTTCTCCTTCCCCTCCCCACCGCCACCCTCTCCCGCCCCCCCTCTCCCCTCCGCCCCCTCTCCGCCTCTCCCCGCCGCCCCAGCCAACCCTCTCCCCCTCCGCCCCGCTACTCCTTCCCCTCCCCGCCACCCTTCCCTCTCCTTCCCCTCCCCGCCGCACCCTCTCCCGCTCTCCCCGCCCGCCCCTCTCCCCTCCTCCCTGCCCCGTCTCCCTTCCCTCCCTCTGCCCCGTCTCCTTCCCCTCCCTCTCCCCCGGCTCCTTCCCCTCCCCCCTCTGCCCCCTTCTCCTTCCCTCCCCTCTGCCCCCTCTCCTTTCCCCTCCCTCTGCCCCTCTTCCTTCCCATCCCCGAGTCCCCTCTGCCCCCTCGTCCTTCCCCCTCGCCCTCTGCACCCCTCCCGTCTCCGCCCCTGTCCTTTCCCTCCCGCCCCCCCCTCTCCTTCCCCTCCCTGCTGCCCGTTACCCTCCCCGCCCCGCCCCCTCTCCGCCCCTCCTTCTGCCCCCTCTCCTTCCCCTCCCTGCCGCCCGCCGTCTCTGCCTCTCCCTGCCGCCCCTCTCCGCCCCGCCCCTCTGCCCCCATCTCCTTCCCCTCCCCTCCGCCCCCTCTCCGCACTTTCTCCGCCGCCCCCTCTCTGCCTCTCCCTGCCGCCCCCTCACCCTCCGCGCCCCTCTCCGCCCCTACCCCTCCGCCCCCTCCTCCTTCCCCTCCCCTCTGCCCCCTCCTCCTTCCCTCCCCTCTGCCACCCTCTCCTTCCCCCTCCCCTCTGCCCCCTCTCCTTCCCCTCCCCTCTGCCCCTCTCCTATCCTCGCCCGCTGCCCCCTCTTCTGCCTCTCCCGCTGCCCCTCTCCGCCGCCCTCCCCTCTGCCCTCTCCGTCCCTCCTCGCGCGCCGCTTTCCCCACGCGCCGCCCTCCTCTCCAGCTTTCCCCGCCGGCCCCCTCTCTGCCTCTCCCCCCGCCCCCTCTCCGCCCCCTCTCCTTCCCCTCCCCGCCGCCCCCTCTCCGCCTTCCCCGCAGCGCCCCCTCTCCGCCTTTTCCCGCCGCCCCCTCTCCGCCCTCCCTCTGGCCGCCCTCTCATTCCCCTCTCCGCCTCCCCCACTCTCCGCCTGCCCCCTCTCCGCCCTCCCCTCTGCCCCCTCTCCTCCCCCTCCCTGCCTCCCCCCTCTCCAGCCCACCCCCCTTCGGGCCCCCTCTCCGCCCCCCTTCTGCCCCCTCGTCCTTCCCCTCCCGCCGCCCCCTCTCCTTCCCCTCCCCGCCGCCCCTCTCCGCCTTTCCCCGCCGCCCTTCTCTGCCTCTCCCTGCCGCCCCATCCGCCGCCCCCTCTCCTTCCCCCTCCCCTCCGCCCCCTCGTCCTTCCCTCCCCGCCACGCCCCCTTTCTCCGCTCTCCCGCTGCCCCCTCCTGCCCTCCCCTCTGCCCCCTCTCCTTCCCTCCTCGCCGCCGCCTCTCCCCGCCAGGGCCCCCTCTCCGCCTTCTGCCCCCGCCGCCGCCCTCTCTGCCTCTCCCGCCGCCCCCTCATCCGCCCCTCTCCTCCCCTCCCACGCCGCCCCCTCTCCGCTTTCCCCGCCGCCCCCTCTCTCCGCCTTTCACCCCCGCCGCCCCGTCTCCGCCCTCCCCTCTGCCCCCTCTCCTTCCCCTCTCCGCCGCCCCCTCTCTGCGCGCCCCCTCTCCGCCGCCCCACTCTCCGCGCCCTCCCCTCTTGCCCCCTCTCCTCCCCCTCCCTGCCCGCCCCCTCTCCGCCCCCCCCTTCTGCTCCTTCCTGGGGTGGGGGTGATCTTTCCTTCTCTCTCTTCTCTTCTGCTGTGGGCGTCTGGAATTCTGGGTGGTGTGCTTGTGCCCCCTTCGGGGATTGCAAAAAGACTCCTCCCCCCCTTCTGCCCACCTCTCCTTCCCTCCCCGCCGACCCCGTTTCATCTATCCCACTCCCCGCCGCCCCCTCTCCGCCTTTCCCCGCCGCCCCTTCTCTTCCGCTCACCTGCCGCCCCTCCCTGCCCGCCCCCGTCGCCTTCCCCTCCCATCCGCCCCCCGATCCTCCTTCCCCTCCCCGCCGCCCCTTCTCCGCCTCTCCCCTCCCCGCTGCCCCCTTCTGCCCTCCCCTTTGCCCCCTCTCCTTCCCCTCCTCGCGCGCCGCCTCTCCCGCCGCCTCCCCCCCCAAAACAAATCTCTGCCTCTCCCCGTCCGCCCCCTCTATGGACTCTCCCCGCGCCGGCCCCTCTCCGCCCCTCCCCGCCGCCCCTCTCCGCCCCTCCCCGCCTGCCCCCCTCTCCGCCCCTCCCTCCGCCCCCTCTCCGCCCCTCCCCTCCGCCCCCTCGCCGCCTTTTCCCGCCGCCCCCTCTCCGCTTCCCCGCCGCCCCCCTCTCCTTCCCCTCCCGCCGCCCCCTCTCCTTTCCCTCCCCGCCGCCCCCTCATCACTTCCCCTCCCCGAGCCGCCCCCTCCCTTCCCTGCCCCGGCCCCCCCCCCTCTCCTTCCCTCCGCCCCTCCCCGCCGCCCCTCTCCTTCCCCTCCCCGCCGCCCCCTCTCCTTCCCCTCCCCGCCTCCCCCTCGATCCTTCCCCTCCCCGCCGCCCCCTAGGAAAGGCAGGTCCTTCCCCTCCCCCGCCGCCCCCTCTCCTCCCCTTCCCCCCCCGCCGCCCCCTCTTCCGCCTCTCCCCCCGCCGCCCCCCTCGTCTGCCCTCCTCTCTGGCCCCCCCTCTCCTTCCCCTCCTCGCCGCCGCCTTTCCCGCGCCGCCCCTCTCCGCCTTTCCCCACCGCCCCCTCTCTGCCTTTCCCCGCCGCCCCCCCTCTGCCTCTCCCCGCCCCCCTTCCGCCCCTCCCCTCCGCCCCTCTCCTTCTCCCTCCCCGCCGCCCCCTCTCCGCCTTTTCCCGCGCCCCCTTCTCCCGCCTTTTCCCGCCGCCCCCCTTCTCCGCCTTTTTCCCGCCGCCACCCTCTCCGCCTTTTTCTCCCGCCGCCCCCTCTCCGCCTTTTCCCCGCCGCACCCCTCCCGCCTTTCCCGCTGGCCGACCTCTCCGCCTCTCCCTGCTGCCCCCTTCCCCGCCGCCCCCTCTCCGCCCCTCCCCGCCGCCCTCCCTCTATCCTTTGTCCTCTCTGTCTCTCTTTCTGTTTGTGGTGTTGTCATTGATTTTCCAGTGGTTATATCTGTACTGGAAGTTGTGTGCTGAGACTGTTTACGGATGTGAAGTCCCCTAATTTCCGATAATGTGAGGTGTCACCAGGTCAGAAGGTTTATAAACAACCCGGAAGTGGAGTGGCAAGGAGCAGGGAAGTGGGCCAGAGGTCACGCGGTGATTCGGGAGGTGAGAGAGCTGGGGAAACCTGGAGGTCGACTCATGAACTGCACGTGGGGCCCATAGGTGCAAAGGATGGGATAAACCCTTAGATAGAGTAATCATGTGGTGTTCGATTGCATGGAGCATCACCTGACTCTCCTGCCTCGCTACTTACACAGCACAGTGGGTGTAGTACTGCTGCCTCACAGCGCCAAGGATGTGAGTTCAATTCCCGGCTCGGGTCACTATGCAGAGTCTGCACATTCTCCCCATGTCTGCATGGGTTTCCTCCAGGTACTCCAGTTTCTTCCCACAGTTCAAAGATGTGCAGGTTAGGGTAGATTGGCCGTGCTAAATTGCCCCTTAGTGTCCAAAGATGTGTAGGTCAGGGTGGATTGGCCATGCTAAATTGCTCCTTAGTGTCCAAAGATGTGCAGGTT
>JAGIQG010000042.1:4946266-4956893 GCA_024679065.1 Sphyrna mokarran | reverse complement strand
TCCGTCCACTCCACACCGCACATCCCCCACACTGTCCGTCCACTCCACACCGCACATCTCCCACACCGTCCACTCCACGCCACATAATCGTCCGCAGCTCTTGTCCGCCATCTAGTGCCCAGTGGTTGTATGGTGATCCAGCTGCAGCTCCTGCTCCTTCCATCAGGACCCGGACTATTCACATTGGGGGCGGTGATGGGGTTCGGGGAGGGAAGGGGGGGGGTTAGTTTTGCAGTTGGTGGCCGGGTTGCAGGTGTCTTCTCCGGTGGTGGTGGTGGTGGGGGGTGGGGGGGGTGGTGGTGGAGGTGCCGAGTTGCGGTGTCCAGCAGCAGCTGTCAGGTCAGGGCCGCTGACCGGTCTCAGAGTCCGAACCTCCAGAGGTGTTTTGCCGCTTCCCCGGGTCCGCAGAAGCTTCCAAACATTGACCGGAGCGCGATACAGCCGATAGGAGCTAGATGGTGGACAAGAGCTGCGGCCATCCTAACATGATTACTGACCCCAATCTGAATGTTAAAGCCCGGGGTGCTGGGGAAGATACCTGCTAAAGAGAGACAGAGATCTGACCCAGTCACTTTTAATTAAAAAAAAACAAACATTGTCGCAAGCCAGAGAGGCGACTTCTTGCAAAGCTGGGCCCTTTTATAATTTTAATCTATGATTCGGTTTCTGAAAGCTGTTTAAACTCTCTCAGTGCTTTGCTGCGATTAGAGCAGGGAGGGAGCTCCAGGACACTGCAGACACCACCTCCAGCTGCGTGCCTTGACCGGAGATAGACCCCAAAGTGACACCCTCACTCTGTCCCCTCCATCCCCACCCGAGTCCAGCACAGCCCATACCCCTGAGGCTGGATATCTTCACTCTGTCCCCTCATCCTCATCCTCCAGCACAGTCTGTATCCCTGAGGCTGGATATCTTCACTCTGTCCCCCCCATCCCCACCCCAGTCCAGCACAGTCTGTATCCCTGAGGCTGGATGTCTTCACTCTGTCCCCTCCACCCCCACCCCAGTCCAGCACAGCCCGTATCCCTGAGGCTGGATATCTTCACTCTGTCCCCTCCATCCCCACCCCAGTCCAGCACAGCCCGTATCCCTGAGGCTGGATATCTTCACTCTGTCCCCTCCATCCCCACCCCAGTCCAGCACAGTCTGTATCCCTGAGGCTGGATATCTTCACTCTTTCCCCTCCATCCCCACCCGAGTCCAGCAGTCTGTATCCCTGAGGCTGGATATCTTCACTCTGTCCCCTCCACCCCCACCCCAGTGCAGCACAGCCTGTACCCCTGAGGCTGGATATCTTCACTCTGTCCCCTCCATCCTCATCCCAATCCAGCACAGTCTATATCTCTGAGGCTGGATATCTTCACTCTGTCCCCCCATCCCCACCCCAGTCCAGCACAGTCTATATCCCTGAGGCTGGATGTCTTCACTCTGTCCCCTCCACCCCAGTCCAGCACAGTCTGTATCCCTGAGGCTGGGTATCTTCTCTCTGTCCCCTCCACCCCCACCCCAGTCCAGCACAGTCTGTATCCCTGAGGCTGGGTATCTTCTCTCTGTCCCCTCCATCCTCATCCAAATCCAGCACAGCCTGTACCACTGAGGCTGGATATCTTCACTCTGTCCCCTCCATCCTCATCCCAATCCAGCACAGTCTGTATCCCTGAGGCTGGATATCTTCACTCTGTCCCCCCCATCCCCACCCCAGTCCCTATCCCTGAGGCTGGATATCTTCACTCTGTCCCCTCCACCCCCACCCAGTCCAGCACAGTCTATACCCCTGAGGCTGGATATCTTCACTCTGTCCCCTCTATCCCCACCCCAGTCCAGCACAGTCCGTACCCCTTAGGCTGAGTATCTTCACTCTGTCCCCTCTATTCCCACCCCAGTCCAGTACACTCTGTACCCCTGAGGCTGGATGTCTTCATTCTGTCCCCCCCATCCCCACCCATGGCAGCCGTCTATATCCCTGAGGCTGGATATCTTCACTCTGTCCCCTCCATCCCCACCCAGTCTTTACCCCTGAGGCTGGATATCTTCACTCTGTCCCCTCCATCCTCATCCCAATCCACACAGTCTGTATCCCTGAGGCTGGATATCTTCACTCTGTCCCTCCACCCCCACCGAGTCCAGCACAGTCTGTACCCTGAGGCTGGATATCTTCTCTCTGTCCCCTCCATTCCCGCCCAGTCCATATCCCTGAGGCTGGATATCTCACTCTGTCCCCTCTATCCCCACCCCAGTCCAGGTCCCTGAGGCTGGGTATCTCAGTCTGTCCCCTCCATCCCACCCAGTCTATACCCCTGAGGCTGGATATCTTCACTCTGTCCCCTCCATCCCCACCCCAGTCCAGCACAGTCTGTATCCCTGAGGCTGGATATCTTCACTCTGTCCCCTCCATCCCCACCCCAGTCCATACCCCTGAGGCTGGATATCTTCACTCTGTCCCCTCCATCCCCACCCAAGTCCAGCACAGTCTGTATCCCTGAGGCTGGATATCTTCACTCTGTCCCCTCCATCCCCACCCCAGTCCAGCACAGTCTATATCCCTGAGGCTGGATATCTTCACTCTGTCCCCTCCATCCCCACCCCAGTCCAGCACAGTCTATATCCCTGAGGCTGGGTATCTTCACTCTGTCCCCTCCATCCCACCCCAGTCAACGCTTTACCCCTGAGGCTGGATATCTTCACTCTGTCCCCTCCATCCCCACCCCAGTCCAGCACAGCCCGTATCCCTGAGGCTGGATATCTTCACTCTGTCCCCTCCATCCCCACCCCAGTCCAGCACAGTTCATATCCCTGAGGCTGGATATCTTCACTCTGTCCCCTCCATCCCCACCCCAGTCCAGCACAGTCTATATCCCTGAGGCTGGATGTCTTCACTCTGTCCCCTCCATCCCCACCCGAGTCCAGCACAGTCTATATCCCTGAGGCTGGGTATCTTCTCTCTGTCCCCTCCCCAGTCCAGCAAAGCCTGTACCCCTGATGCTGGACACCTTCACTCTGCTGGGTTGGGGGTTGGGGGCAGAGCCTCTACCTGAAGCTGGACACCTTTCCCCTCCTCAGCCAGAGAACTGCCACCTCCCGCAGGCTCCGAACAACCCCACAGCACCCCCCCCCCACCGTCCCCCCATGAAAAACAAAACACTGCCAGCCTGACATTCACTGACAATACCATATAGGACAAGTTAAGCTGAAGGGCCTATTTAAACCCCAAAGTTATTCCCAATTGCCCGTGTTTGGCCCATATCCCTCTAAACCTATCTTACACGTGTAACTGTCTAAACACTTTTTAAAAGACAAAATTAAATAACACTCTATGTTACCACTAACAAGTGCCTCTCTGCATAAAAACATACACTACCACCTCCCCACACTGCCCCTCACAGGCCTACAACCAGTAACTGTTCCCTGTATACACACACACCCTGATCCAGTAACTGTTCCCCCCACACACATCCTGATCCACTAACTGTACCCCCCCACACACACCCTGATCCACTAACTGTTCCCCGTACACACACACCCTGATCCAGTAACTGTTCCCCGTACACACACCCCCTGATCCAGTAACTGTTCCCCGCACACACACCCCTGATCCAGTAACTGTTCCCCGTACACACACACCCCTGATCCAGTAACTGTACCCCGTACCACACACCCTGATCCATAACTGTTCCCCGTACACACACACCCTGATCCAGAACTGTTCCCCCCACACATCCTGATCCACTAACTTACCCCACAACACCCTGATCCACTAACTGTTCCCCGTACACACACAACCTGATCCAGTAACTGTTCCCCGTACACCACACCCTGATCCAGTAACTGTACCCACACACACCCTGATCCAGTAACTGTTCCCCGTACACACACACCCTGATCCAGTAACTGTACCCCACACACACCTGATCCAGTAACTGTTCCCCGTACACACACACCCTGATCCAGTAACTGTACCCCACACACACCCTGATCCAGTAACTGTACCCCACACACACACCCTGATCCAAACTGTTCTCCACACACACCCTGATCCAGAACTGTTCCCTGTACACACACACCCTGATCCAGTAACTGTTCCCGTACACACACACCCTGATCCAGTAACTGTTCCCCGTACACACACACCCTGATCCAGTAACTGTACCCCACACACACCCTGATCCAGTAACTGTTCCCCGTACACACACACCCTGATCCAGTAACTGTACCCCACACACACCCTGATCCAGTAACTGTACCCCACACACACACCCTGATCCAAACTGTTCTCCACACACACCCTGATCCACTAACTGTTCCCGTACACACACACCCTGATCCAGTAACTGTTCCCGTACACACACACCCTGATCCAACGTCCCGACACACACCTGATCCAGTAACTGTACCCCACACCACCTGATCAGTAACTGTTCCCCGTACACACACACCCTGATCCAGTAACTGTACCCCACACACACCCTGATCCAGTAACTTACCCCACACACACACCCTGATCCAAACTGTTCCCCACACACACCCTGATCCAGTAACTGTACCCCACACACACACCCTGATCCAAACTGTTCTCCACACACACCCTGATCCACTAACTGTTCCCTGTACACACACACCCTGATCCACTAACTGTTCCCCGTACACACACACCCTGATCCAGTAACTGTTCCCCGTACACACACACCCTGATCCAGTAACTGTTCCCCGTACACACACACCCTGATCCAGTAACTGTTCCCCGTACACACACACCCTGATCCAGTAACTGTACCCCACACACACCCTGATCCAGTAACTGTTCCCCGTACACACACACCCTGATCCAGTAACTGTACCCCACACACACCCTGATCCAGTAACTGTACCCCACACACACACCCTGATCCAAACTGTTCTCCACACACACCCTGATCCACTAACTGTTCCCTGTACACACACACCCTGATCCAGTAACTGTTCCCCGTACACACACACCCTGATCCAGTAACTGTTCCCCGTACACACACACCCTGATCCAGTAACTGTACCCCACACACACCCTGATCCAGTAACTGTTCCCCGTACACACACACCCTGATCCAGTAACTGTACCCCACACACACCCTGATCCAGTAACTGTACCCCACACACACACCCTGATCCAAACTGTTCTCCACACACACCCTGATCCACTAACTGTTCCCTGTACACACACACCCTGATCCACTAACTGTTCCCTGTACACACACACCCTGATCCAGTAACTGTTCCCCGTACACACACACCCTGATCCAGTAACTGTTCCCCGTACACACACACCCTGATCCAGTAACTGTTCCCCGTACACACACACCCTGATCCAGTAACTGTTCCCCGTACACACACACCTGATCCAGTAACTGTTCCCCACACACACCCTGATCAGTAACGTTCCCCGTACACACACACCCTGATCCAGTAACTGTACCCCACACACACCCTGATCCAGTAACTGTACCCCATACCACACACACCCTGATCCAGTAACTGTACCCCCACACACACACAACACCCTGATCAGTAACTGTACCCCATACACACACACCCTGATCCAGTAACTGTACCACCCCCCCCCACACACCCTGATCAGTAACTGTACCCCTACACACACAACACCCTGACAGTAACTGTACCCCACACACACCCTGATCCACTAACTGTACCCCCCACACACCCTGATCCAGTAACGTACCACACACACACCCGATCCACTAACTGTTCCCCACACACACACCCTGATCCACTAACTGTTCCCCGTACACACACACCCTGATCCACTAACTGTTCCCCGCACACACCCTGATCCACTAACTGTTCCCCGTACACACCCTGATCCACTAACTGTTCCCCGTACACACCCTGATCCACTAACTGTTCCCCGTACACACCCTGATCCACTAACTGTTCCCCGTACACACCCTGATCCACTAACTGTTCCCCGTACACACCCTGATCCACTAACTGTTCCCCGTACACACCCTGATCCACTAACTGTTCCCCGTACACACCCTGATCCACTAACTGTTCCCCGTACACACACCCTGATCCACTAACTGTTCCCCGTACACACCCTGATCCACTAACTGTTCCCCGTACACACACACCCTGATCCAAACTGTTCCCCACACACACCCTGATCCAGTAACTGTACCCCACACACACCCTGATCAGTAACTGTACCCCACACACACCCTGATCCAGACTGTACCCACACACACCCTGATCCAGTAACTGTACCCCACACACACCCTGATCCAGTAACTGTACCCCACACACACCCTGATCCAGTAACTGTACCCCACACACACCCTGATCCAGTAACTGTACCCCACACACACCCTGATCCAGTAACTGTACCCCACACACACCCTGATCCAGTAACTGTACCCCACACACACCCTGATCCAGTAACTGTACCCCACACACACCCTGATCCAGTAACTGTACCCACACACACCACCCGATCCAGTAACTGTACCCCAAACACACCTGATCCAGTAACTGTCCCCCACACACACCCTGATCCACTAACTGTACCCCACACACACCCTGATCCAGTAACTGTACCCCACACACACCCTGATCCAGTAACTGTACCCCACACACACCCTGGGTCCAGTAACTGTACCCCACACACACCCTGGTCCAGTAACTGTACCCCACACACACCCTGGTCCAGTAACTGTACCCCACACACACCCTGATCCAGTAACTGTAGCCCACACACTCTCACACCCTGATCCAGTAATTATACCCTACACACGTCCTGAATCTGTATCTGTGCCCCACGCACACTTCTCTGTTAGATACACGACAATAAGTTTAAATGTTATTTAAGGGGATAAGTTTGTTGATGGGGAGAGAGGCTGGAGCAGTCTCTCAAGCTGATAAAGGAGGCCCAGGTTCCAGCAGAAAGAATGACTCTCTTCACCAGTTAAAAACCACCGATGTTAATAATGGCCTTGATGACTCGGTTAGGTTTCCCCGGATAAAGGGCAATAATCTAATCATCTATTTCTGTTGACAGATGAAATTACTGGCTGATGTTGAACATTGTGAGTGGGTCCTCCAGTCTATTTGATAAGACTGGGTGGAATACTGAACTATTCAGAATAACTTTATCTAGCAATATTGTACCCTCAGTGACTGTGTCTCTGTCCTTGTGTATGCATTATCAAATAAATTCCTTTTTGTTCTTTAACATTTTACTGTCCTTCTCAGTCTGTATTTGTTGAGTGATGTTCAACAAGTACAGAACACCCCAGGGAACATTGCTCTTCAACCCCTGAGCTACACATCTTTGGTACAGTAAGTAGTCTCACACCAGGTTACATCATTGCTACACATCTTTGGACACTGAGGGACAATTTAGCATGGCCAAACCACCCAACTACTCATCTTTGGACACTGAGGGACAATTTGGCATGGTTAATTTTCTAACTTAAACATCTCTGGACACTAAGACGGCAATATAGCATGGTCAATCCACATAACCTATTTTATCTTTGGACACTTGGGCCAATGTGTGTACACTACTTCTTTGGACACTAAGGGACAATTTAGCATGGCCAAACCACCTAACTACACATCTTTGGACACTAAGGGACAATTTAGCACGGCCAAACCACCCAACTACTCATCTTTGGACACTGAGGGACAATTTAGCATGGCCAAACCACCTAACTACACATCTTTGGACACTAAGGGACAATTTAGCATGGCCAAACCACCTAACTACACATCTTTGGACACTAAGGGACAATTTAGCATGGCCAAACCACCCAACTACTCATCTTTGGACACTGAGGGACAATTTAGCATGGCCAAACCACCCAACTACTCATCTTTGGACACTGAGGGACAATTTAGCATGGCCAAACCACCTAACTACACATCTTTGGACACTAAGGGACAATTTAGCATGGCCAAACACCCAACTACTCATCTTTGGACACTGAGGGACAATTTAGCATGGCCAAACCACCTAACTACACATCTTTGGACACTAAGGGACAATTTAGCATGGCCAAACCACCCAACTACTCATCTTTGGACACTGAGGGACAATTTAGCATGGCCAAACCACCTAACTACACATCTTTGGACACTAAGGGACAATTTAGCATGGCCAAACCACCCAACTACTCATCTTTGGACACTGAGGGACAATTTGGCATGGTTAATTTTCTAACTTAAACATCTCTGGACACTAAGACGGCAATATAGCATGGGTCAATCCACATAACCTATTTTATCTTTGGACACTTGGGCCAATGTGTGTACACTACTTCTTTGGACACTAAGGGACAATTTAGCATGGCCAAACCACCTAACTACACATCTTTGGACACTAAGGGACAATTTGGATTGGATTTGATTTATTATTGTCACATGTATTAGAATACAGGGAAAAGCATTGCTTCTTGTGCACTATACGGACAAAGCATACCTGTTCATCGAGAAGGAAAAAGAGGATGCAGAATGTAGTGTTCCAATCACAGCTCGGGTGCAGAGAAAGATCAACGTAACGTGGGGTAGAATCCATTCAAAAATCTGATGGCGGCAGGGAAAAAAAAGCCGTTCTCGAGTCAGTTGGAATGTGAGTGTGGGAGGAAACCGGAGCACCCAGAGGAAACCCGCCCAGACACAGGGAGAAGGTGCAGACTCCGCACAGTGAGCCCAGCCAGGAATCGAACTTGGGTCCCTGGCGCTGACAGGCAGCAGCGCTAAGCTGTGCCACCCCTGTGCTTAATACGTAACGGACTTAGGTTTCAAGCTCTGAACCCAGTTCCTCCAAACAAGAGACAATCAGGGCCTAGCTTTAAGATAAATTGGATATCCTAAGAATTGGGTATATTAGAATTCAAACAGTCAAACCTCGGGCAGGCCAACGGGACAAACACACAAACACGTCTGGGTCTGACCCATCAAAGATCGTTGAACTCGACTGACGCCCAGCGGGAGACCATCGCACTCCATTGAAATGCAGCAGCCCTAGTGTTAGAAGCCCAGACTCTCTCTGTCACCCAGATTCACTGCAGTTACCTCATCTGGCAGCAGGTTAACACGTAAGCAACAGCACGGATATGGACACCCGGGGGATGGACCCTCGTTGCCCCGTCAGGCGGACGTCAAGAACCCCACTGGGTTCTGGAACCCCTTCTTGGGACCTCGTTGGCTGGAAACCAGAGAAGTTTCTGCAAAGGCAGACAGAGGAAGGGGCTAAAAGTACTGTCTCAGACACACCTAGAGCGAACACTCGATGAAGGGGTGGCGGGGCAACCTTGACCACAGAAGGAAGCTGCCATCGCGACTCACGTTCACGATAGCAGCTCAGAGGGGTCTCAAGAAAATCAAGCCTGAAGTTTAGCCAAACCATCTCTGCCGGCGGTATATTTTTGGACCTGGGATATTCTCTCGTTTTAAGCGGGGCAACTTAAGGTTTAGCAGTGTTATTACTAACCAACTCATTAAACCTTTACTTCTATTCGTCCTCAGTCCACCTTGCAAAGGAGGGGTAAAACCCCTGGGAGTAAGCAAACTGATCGAAAGCATCTCGAGAATTCCGCCCGCAAAGGGAAGACGAGAGACAGGACTCGTAAAAAGAATAACGTGGCTGAAAGGAACAGAAGTAGCCGGCTTACGAGTTCATACAAACGTTTGTGCGTGCGCGTAGCTTTTCTTAAAAAAAAAAGATTTTTTTTTGTTTATTTCCTTGTCTTTTGTCAATTACAGGGGTACATCGTGAATACTTACAAAGCAACGGGAGGGCTGGGGGGGGGTGGGGGGGGGGGGAGGGGGAAAGGGGAGGCTCAAAAAACGTAAACAAAGTCAGTGACAAGTTCAAAAGAAAGGTACAGTATCCCATGCAAGTTATCATACAGCAAAGTTACGCTCTAGAAAAGAAAGGGTAGAAGGCGGCTGCTCTGGTCACCGTGACTATTCAAACTAAGATCTTTATTCTCGAATATGACAAAAAAAGAAGAGAGAGGAATCTCCCATTCAACTTGCCCGGGTCCACCTAGATCCTGAAAAGCAACCCCCCCCCCCTTCCCTCCCCCCCGCCCCTTACACCCCACACCGCCCCCACCCCCCCCCCCGAAAAAAAAAAACCCAGGCCCCGTCTCTCCCCCTCCCCACCGCCCCCCCCCCCAACACACACCCCAAATACCCACACACAAATCAGGATCCTGCCACAATTCTAGGTTGATGCCCAAGATTAATCACCAGCACCACGTCCCCCCCCCCACCCCACCCCCCAACAAAATTCAACACACGACAAATGAAAGGGGGAGGGGGGGGGGGGTGGTGGTGGGCTTTCTCCCCCTCCCTTCCCAGGAACGGGTGTTGAGATGGCCGAGCCAACCTCTTCGCACACAACGTTATCTTTGCTCCAAATCTACTTCTGTTAAGATAGAAAATCTACACCCACCCCACCTTCTCTCCCAACAATTTGTTTCTTAACACATGAGAACGGGGTTCACTCAATTACACCACCACCACCACCACCACCCCCCCCCCCCACCCAACCTCCCTCCCCGCCCACCGGTAAGTGAATTAAATTCGTATACAAGCTGGGGGCTGGAAGATGCGATTTCGCAGACCGGGG
>JAGIQG010000042.1:4826266-4941266 GCA_024679065.1 Sphyrna mokarran | reverse complement strand
TTCGACTGCGGCGGATGTCGCACTGCAAAAGGTGTGGGGTAGCTTAACCTGTTCCCACCCAGCTGAGGGGCAGCGGTGGGAACTACCAGGGCCTGCGCGCTCTGCATGGTCGAAGGAGTCACGATGTAGGGATGCCGGCGTCGGGACTGGGTGCAGGAGCGTCCGGCCGAAGGAGAGCAGGTGCTCAGACCGCCTTCTGGGGACACAGTCAGGCATTTCCACTTGAACTATGGCAAGCCGGCACTCCCCCTCCACCAACCCCGGACACTTCTCCTGTCTGATGATACAGCAGTCTAGTCTAGTCTCCTCTCATGGGTCTTGCACCATCCCATCCCTCCCTCCTCCCCCCACCCAAACCAGGTCTTTTATCAATTTGGGGTGGGCCGTTTCAGGAATGATGTTAACTCGGAAGCATCGCCCTCCGAAGCCAAGTCGACCCAGGGCTCTCGTACGTTGACGCAGGGTAGCCGGAGCTTGCAACACAGGGAAACTACCGTTCTTCTCTTAGTCAATTGGGGTGGGGGGCAGGTTAAGGCTGATCTCAATGTCTCCACTGGGGGAAGGGGGAAGGAGTCTCAAAACATTATTGCAGGAGATTAAAAAAAAAAGCACGTTCATGTAAACGTCTGTACGTATATCTCTCTGGTGAGGGGGGAACAGAGTTCTCTGTTCTTCGCCAGTGTTCGACTAGCCCACTAGCCAGCCACGTTTAAACCTCCCTCTTCACCCTGCCAAGCAGTGCCTGTCAGAGACGCGGACCGCGCACGTTTGAGCCAGAATTCGGGGGGTGGGGGGGGGCAGGCACCTATGCGGTCCGATGCACCATCAGCAGCTACGCAAGGAAAACACCACCACCGCCCCCCCCCCCCCCACAGCAAGCAAGCAGAGAGATGCTGAGCGTAGACTGAGTGGAGCTGAGGGAGGGAACCAAAGAGCCTAGGAAACTGGAGGCGGCAGCAAAAAAATAAACGACTGGTGGGATTGAGGGGAGAAGGGGTGGGGGAAACTGGGTGGAAGGAGCAAGAGGGAAAGCTGAAGAATTGGGGTGGGAGGGGGAGGGAGGGGGAGGGGAGAAGGGTGAGCGGCTGAAGAAACTGAGGGAGAGGGGGGAAATTATGGGGTTGAGGAGAGGGGAGGGGTGGGGTGAGAGTAGCCGAGAAAAGGAGGGGGGGGGGGACAGACAACCTCACCACGGGGTAAAGGATTGGGACTGAGATGGGGGTCGCTTGCCTGCATCGTACCCTAGCGTACAACCGGGGCGGGTGGGGGGACAACCTTCTACACTCTTTGGAGAGGGGGAACAAACTCAGGATGATGGAAGCGGGCTGACGTTTGCCCCCCGGTCTGGTGTTCCGTCAGGAGGCACCGTACCCCGTTACCGAGTCACGGCCCCATCTGGCGAACACGCGAGGAACAACTCAGGCCGGACGCCAGGCTCACGGCGGAGGGATGCGTTCCCGGCGGTCACTCTGCATCCTGACAGCGGAACGAGACGGGAGCAAAACTCTCCTTACGGATACGAATCGGGGTGGAGGGAGGGGAGGGAGGGAGGGGAAGAAGAAGAAGAAGAAGAAGAAGAAGAAGAAGAAGAACGGGGAACTTGTGGGCTCAGGACAGGCATAAAGAAAAGACCTCTCTCTCTCGGGCACGCATACAGCGGAACCTCATTGTCAATCTCACCCCCCCCGTCCATTCTTTGAAAAAGGGAGAGAGAGGGAGGGTGGGGGTTAACAGTGGGTCATTGCTAGCTTATTTACACATCTCCCTCAGGGAAACCGTAGAAGGACTCTGTGTCACTGTCCGCCTCAAAGAGTCTGGTCAGGAGCTTGGGGTCCAGCGGCACGGGGGGGCTCTGCGAGGCGGTGCAGCCGCACTCCTCCGCCTTGCCGCTCAGGTCCAGCTGCTCCTGCAGGAAGCTGACCAGCTCCTCCTGGGCCTCCACCCGCTGGCGCACGGAGGCCGGCCGGCCGCCGGGCCCCGGCAGCAGGCAGGCCAGCAGGAAGGACTGCTGCACCACGTCGGAGTTGGCGCCCACGAACTCCAGCAGCTCGGCCACCCAGTTGAGCAGGGACTGCAGCACGTCGCCGTAGACGTCGCGGTGGCCGGCGGCCTGGCGCGAGTACTCAGCCCAGCGCTTCTGCAGGAAACTGCGGAAGGTCTGGCTGATGCACATGTCGAGGGGCTGGGCCCGCGAGGTGCAGCCCCCCGGCACCACCAGCGGCAGCGAGTTGCAGCGGCTCAGGCCCTCGATGAAGTCGTCGGAGAGGTGCCGGCGGGAGCTGTCCAGCACCAGCATGCTGCGGCGGTAGTGCGCCGCCATGTGCCTGCGCCACACCTTGGTCAGCCACAGCTCCAGGACCTCGGCCTCGCTGTGGCCGGACTCCTTCACCTCCAGCAGGATGCCCGCCGGCACCTTCAGCCAGGGCGGCAGCCGGCCCCGGGAGAAGACCATGGTGGGGAGCAAGCTGCCATCCGCCAGGATGGTGAAGACCACCACGAACTGGGGCTGCCCGGTGCCGGTCACCCCCAGGCTGCCCGGGCTGCACTGCGGCCGCCGCAGGGCCTCCTGGTCCAGGAAGATGGGGATCTCGTCCATGTTGGCCACCATGCGGTAGGGGAAGTCCCGCCCGGCGATCTGCTCCTGGGCGAACTCGACGAAGCTCCGCACGTTCTCCTCCATCTCGCGGGGCAGCCTGCCGGCCACGGTGATCTTGGCGTAGGCGATGAGGTTGTGCCGCAGCAGGAAGCCCACGGCCCAGAGGCGGACGGAGGGGTGGGCCGGCCCAGGGCCCAGCAGCTCGGAGAGCCGGCGCAGGAAGGTCTCCTCGGTCAGCGGCAGCTGCCTCTCGCGCCGCAGCAGCACCCACTCCACCAGCCGCTCCTCAGCCTCGGGGGAGAGGAGGAGGAGAGGGGGGGCGGCGGGGCGGCGGCCGTCGCCAGGGGGGGCCCCCGCCGCGCCGTCGACGCTCAGGAGGTCCAGCTGCCGCGCGCACTCGTTCAGCAGCTGCTCCACCCGGCTCCGGGACGCGCCGTACTTCTCCGCGGCCGCCTGCAGGCCGCAGCACAGGGCGTGGAGCACCACCCTGAAATCCTCCTCCGACAGAGGCTTCCTCACCGGAGGCACGTCTTCGGACTGGCTCTCCGAATCGTCGGCATTTCCCTTCGCCGGCCTGCCCCCCTCCTCCTCAACTGGCTTCGGACTCTCCTTTTCCTCCGCGTCCCCGTGACTCAAGCTCCTCTCTCCCTCCTCCGTACCCTGATGGCTTCTGCTGCTCTCTCCAACACCCCGATGAGTCAAGCTCCTCTCGTCTGCCTCCGTCCTCTGATGACTCGAGCCCCCCTTGCTGTCTTCCGTGTCTCGATGGCTCAAGTTCCTCTTGGCCCCTTCAGCGTCCCCGATATTCAAGCTCCTCTCATCTTGCTCCACGTCCCGGTGACTCAAGCCTGTCTCGCTCTCTTCTTGACTCAAATTCTTCCGGGCCTCTTCCCCGCGACTCCTCCTGTCCTCCTCCCTGTCCCGATGCCCCAGTCTCCTCTGCTCTTCCTCCACACGCTCTGGACTCGAGCCCCTCCTGCCCTCTTCCATCGCCGCGTGACTCGAGCCCCTCCTGCTCTCTTGCAGACACTCGGGGCTCAAACTCCTCTTGTGCACTTCCACGGCCCCATCCTCCTCGACGCACACCAGGCTCGAGCTGCTTTTATCCCCGCCACCGTACAGGGGACTCGAGCCGCTCTTCGCCGCCGCAACGTATGCTTCGCTTTTGTCCCCCGCGACGTACATGAGGTTCGAGCTGTTCTGGTCTTCTCCCACCAAGATTGGGCTTGAAGCCTCTGCGTCGTTACCGGCAGCAGTGGGAGTTGGCGACGTCGCAGTGGCTGGTCGGGAGCTGATCTTCGCGTTGATGTAGTTGGTGGAACAGACAGTGCTCAGCCTTACGGTTTTAACTTGTTGAGCTCTACGAGGGGGAAAGAAATAAAGACGGTTAAGAATTTATTTGTCTTTATTGTGTGACATTTCAGCGAGGGCAAGGAAAACATCCGCAAATTCTGTGAGCAGTGTTGTGTATTTTTAAAATTTATTTTTCATCTAGGGCATCACAGGCAAAAGATGTGCTCTTAGGGTTATTGGCAAAACAAATTCTCCCTAAATTGTCTCAAATTTGGGTTTTAATCCATAGATCTATAAACATGGACAGGGATCATGGGCAGAGGTGGCAACATCGGGGTGGCGGCGCGGGCTCGTTAGGCTGAAGGGCCTGTTTCCCCGTGCTGTTTTGTTCTTTGTAAAACCAGCATACATCACCCAATTACCTCTGGAGAAAGAGAGCCACCATTTTAAACACCCCAGTCCTTGGGAGGTAGGTACACCCTCAGTGCTGTTAGGGAGGGAGTCCCGGGATTGTTATTGGACATCAGTCAGTCCCCGTGTGTGGGGGGGGTAGGTACACCCACAGTGCTGTTAGGGAGGGAGTTCCAGGATTGTTATTGGACATCAGTCAGTCCCTGTGTGTGTGGGGTAGGTACACCCACAGTGCTGTTAGGGAGGGAGCTCCGGGATTGTTATTGGACATCAGTCAGTCCCCGTGTGTGTGGGGTAGGTACACCCACAGCGCTGTTAGGGAGGAAGCTCCGGGATTGTTATTGGACATCAGTCAGTCCCCATGTGTGTGGGGGTAGGTACACCCACAGCGCTGTTAAGGAGGGAGCTCCAGGATTGTTATTGGACATCAGTCAGTCCCCGTATGTGTGTGAGGTAGGAACACCCACAGCGCTGTTAGGGAGCTCCAGGATTGTTATTGGACATCAGTCAGTCCCAGTGTGTGTGGGGTAGGTACACCCACAGCGCTGTTACGAAGGGAGTTCCAGAATTTTGACCTCAGCCATAGAGAGTTGGGATGGTGAGTGGTTCGGAGGGGAACTTGCAGCTGGTGGTGTTCCCCATGTGTCTGCTGACCCCCACCTGCCCCTCCATCCTTCTAAATGATAGAGGTGCCGGGTTTGGAAGGTCTCTGGAAGGAGTCTTGGTGAGTCACTGCAATGCATCTTGTAGATGGTACACATGGCTGTATTGGTGGTGGAGCAACTGAGTGTTTGTGGTTAGCGTGTCGATCGAGCGGGGCTGGTTTGTCTTGGATAGTGTAGTACTTTCAAGTGCTGTTGGGAGCCGCACTCTTCCGGACAAGTGGACAGTGTTCCATCACACTCCTGACTTGTGTCCTTGTAGATGCTGGACAGGCTTTGGAGAATCAGGGGGTAACTTTTCACAGTATTCCCAGACTCTGACCTGCTCTGGTAATAACAGTTATATAACTGGGTCCAGTGATGGTCAATGGTACCTTCCAGGATGTTGATAGTGGGGGGAGGGATTCAGTTTTTGGTCAATGGTAACCACCAGGATGTTGATAGTCGGGGGGGGGATTCAGTGATGGTCAAAGGTAACCCCCCCCAAGATGTTGATAGTGGGGGGGGGAATTCAGTGATGGTCAATGGTAACCCCCAGGATGCTGATAGTGGGGGGGATTCAGTGATGGTAACCCCCAGGATGTTGATAGTGGGGGGGATTCAGTGATGGTAACCCCCAGGATGTTGATAGTGGGGGGGATTCAGTGATGGTCAATGGTAACCCCCAGGATGTTGATAGTGGGGGGGGATTCAGTGATGGTCAATGGTAACCCCCAGGATGTTGATAGTTGGGGGGGATTCAGTGATGGTCAATGGTAACCCCCAGGATGTTGATAGTGGGGGGGGGATTCAGTGATGGTCAATGGTAACCCCCAGGATGTTGATAGTGGGGGGGGGATTCAGTGATGGTCAATGGTAACCCCCAGGATGTTGATAGGGGGGGGGGATTCAGTGATGGTCAATGGTAACCCCCAGGATGTTGATAGTGGGGGGGGGGATTCAGTGATGGTCAATGGTAACCCCCAGGATGTTGATAGTGGGGGGGGGGGGGGGGGGGGGAGGAATTAGTGATGGTCAATGGTAACCCCCAGGATGTGATAGTGGGGGGGGGGGATTCGTGATGGTCAATGGTAACCCAGGATGTTGATAGTGGGGGGGGGGGGGAAATTCAGTGATGGTCAATGGTAACCCCCAGGATGTTGATAGTGGGGGGGGGGGGGAGATTCAGTGATGGTCAATGGTAACCCCCAGGATGTGATAGTGGGGGGATTCAGTGATGGTCAATGGTAACCCCAGGATGTTGATAGTGGGGGGGGGAGGATTCAGTGATGGTCAATGGTAACCCCCAGGATGTTGATAGTGGGGGGGGGGATTCAGTGATGGTCAATGGTAACCCCCAGGATGTTGATAGTGGGGGGGGCGATTCAGTGATGGTCAATGGTAACCCCCAGGATGTTGGTTGTGGAGGGGATTCTGTGATGCTCAATGCTGTGTCTGGTGACCCATTTGCTTACTTCTCACCAAATTAATCACCCTTCCCACCCCCCCAGTCCTTTCCCAAGGAGTTCAGCCAGGCAAGGATACACTGTCAATGTCCCGGCTCTCTCTGGTACTTGAACAAGGGATTGGGGAAGAGAGGTAAGCGTATTCGAGTCACCCACCCACTGCCCATGTTTCTCTAACCCAGGGACACACAAGACTGATAGCAACGGCTCCACCTCAAAGCGGATTTTCAGTTACGCTCTCTATAAATTTTCCCAAGCGCCCACCTCCCACCACATGGATTTTGGTTTCGATCTGAAGAGTACTTACTTGTTGAGGGGGCTCTGGGCTTCGCTGACGTGTGGACCTCCTGTAGAAGGGAGAGAAATCAGACGGGGTTTTTTTTTTTGCACAGGTTTAAAAAACACATTTTACATCCACTCAATGACTAATTGGAGAAACGGTCACTGAAAGGAACCAACACGGTTGCTGACCATCTGCCTTTCTGCTCTAACTCTGGACTTCCCTAATGATGGGTTGTGGCCCACAATGGCAGAAGACAAGAGGAGATATCTCAGCGGGAGTCCAGCGAAGGTTCTGATTACTGCGGTAGCACAATTGCCTTAAGGGGATAAGGACAGATTGACCAGGCCCGTACTGACTGGAGTTCAGAACAAAGGAGGGGAATTGATTGAAACGTATAAAATCCTGAACAGGGTTGGACAGATTGCAAGCCAAGGATGTCATTTCCTCTGGACAGGAGGATCTAGAACGGACAGGAGGGTGGGCAGGTCCAGAGTCTCACCTCGCGGCATGGCAATGACCTTGTGGTATTGTCGCTAGACTACTAACCCAGAAATTCAACTAACGTTCGAGGGGGACCTGGGCTCAAATCCCACCACAGCAGATGGTGGAATTTGAATTCAATTAAAAAAAAAATCTGGAATTAAGAATCTACTGATGACCCATTGTCGGAAAAAAAAAACCCATCTGGCTCCCTGTAGGGAAAGAAATCTATTGTCCTTACCCCAGTCTGGCCTACATGTCACTCCAGAGAGCCACAGCAGTGGGGCTGACTGTCAACTGCCCTGCAAGGACAACTCGGAATGGGCAATAAATGCTGGACCAGCCAGCGACACCCATGTCCCACACATGAATGTGGAGTCTCAGGATACAAGGTCAGCCATCCTGGATTGAGATGAGGAGAATCTTCTTCACTCAGGTGAACTGTGGAATTCTCTCCCACAGAAAAGTTGTGGAATCACTGAATATATATGAGAGAAAGAGGCAGATTTCTAGACACTAAAGGGGTCAAGGGGAGCGAGCAGGGGGGTGTGGCATTAAGACAGAGGTCATGATGTAGAGATGCCGGCGTTGGACTGGGGTAAACTCAGTAAAGTTTGACAACACCAATTTTAAACCCAACCAAGTTATTTGGTTGTCTGTCTGGAGAAAGTACACATTTCTCTAACCAATGTTTCACACACATTGTTAGCCACTTTAACACTTGAATAGCAGGTTAGGTGTAAGGATTCGCATTCTAATCAGCAATCTGTGACTGTCTGTGCTGATATGTGTGCTATTGCAGACCAGAACACTGCATTTGCCTGACGAAGATGAAAAGTCGAAAGCTCGCTGATTTACTATCAAATAAATTGGTTGGATTTAAAATTGGTGTTGTCAAACTTTACTGATTAAGACGGAGGATCCGACATAATTGGTGGCTGTGCGCACGATGGCCTACTCCTGTTCCTATAGGCTGTAGTTCACAGAATTATAGAATCCCTAAAGAGCACAGGAGTCATTCAGCCTATCGCATGTGCACCAACCACAATCCCCACTCTATCCCTGTGGCTCCCTTTATTTATCTTGCTAATCCCCTACAGGGCAATTTAACACAGTCAATCCATCTAACCCACATATCTTTGGACACCAAGGCTCCATTCAGCACAGCCAATCCACCTAACCCACACGTCTTTGCGACTGTGGGAGGAAACCCACACAGACACGGGGAGAACATGCAGACTCCACACAGACAGTGACCCGAACCGGAATCGAACCTAGGTCCCTGACACTGCGAGGCAGCGGGGCTAACCCACTGTGCCACTGCCCACATTGCTCTGGTCTCTCCCGCAAGAGGAAATACCTTCTCCGTGTCCCACCCTGTCAAGTCTCCTCGGGATTTTATGCATTTCAGTAAGAAGACCTACATCTCCTCTCCTCCTCCCTCCACCCCATCCCACGCGCCAGTTCTTCTAAACCTCAATGGGCACCAGCCAGGCTTTTCCTGATAAGGTAAACAACCCCCCACCCCCGCCTCCAAAGACACACACAGTTTCCAGTTGATATCAGGATCGCTGGAGCAGAGGGTGGTCTCGATTTCTCATCCTACATTCAGTGCTCCCTGCTGTTCCTCTGCGTGGGATGGGGCACGGGGCTGGAGGAGCAGAGGCATTCCAGTCCTCCACCTCTACCCATCGACAGGCACCTCAGAACGAAGGGTCGGATGGGGTGGGCTTTCGTCTGACACACGCGCAGCTTCCCCTCTCCCCTGGATGTGTGCGTGTGTTGGGCCGAGGGGAGGGGGAGATTACCGAGCAGCTTCTCCAGAGCTGTCAGTCGGTTGCCTGGAAACCTTGGCTGAAGAGAGTCGGGGGAACAATGGGGAAGATCCGGGGGAACAACGGACGGGGGTGGGAGGAGACAGGGCTCCTGTGTCGGCACACCGGTAAATCTGTGGAACTCTTTGCCGCAGAAGGCATTGGAGTGCCTTTAGATTCTGGATTAAATAAGGGGGTTGGGGGTTATTGGGAAAGAGCAGGAGAATGGGAATGAGAAAAGCATCAGCCATGATTGAATGGCGGAGCAGAGTTGATGGGCCGAGTGGTCTAATTCTGCTCCCATATCTTATAGGGTACCGGCCTCCAACCTCTCTCTTCTGTCTCCAACTCACTTCGACATATTGTCCACTGAGAGAGCTGGGCGCCTCAATCAAATGCCCCAGGAGGTGGTGATGGTGAGTTACCCGTCCCAAGAAATCCCCGAGCCGACCCCCAAAACCCAGAATCTGCCCCTCCCGACACCCCCCCTGCGACCTACGACCTAGAACCAACTCCGGTCCCCCTTTGACCCCGGACCGACCCCGCGCCTCACCCTGCTCGACCCCGAACCCTTCCGACGGAGTCCGATTTCGCTGCTGCCGCCCTGACGCAGATGGCTGACCCTTCCTTACCCGGACTCTGGTCTTCCTTCTCCATCTCCGCGCTGGGGTGCTGCGCCACACCACTCTCCCCTTCCTCCACCACCTCCTCCTCCTCAATGTGAACATCGGGGGTCACGGGGCTGGTCTCCGACATGGGCGTGGGTTCAGACGGGGGCCTGGATTCCGAGACGGACGCCGGTTCCTCCGACATCTTGGCTGCTTTCCCCTTGCGGTCTCCCACTTGACCAACAGGAGAGGCAAGGCAAAATAAAACAAGAAGAATGTGAACACACAACTAAGACAAAAATAAACGGCCTGCGTTCAAATAAAACCCCACAGCCGAATCCCCCCCCCCACTGCAGGGAACATAGACTTCACTAAGGTACAAAACTCCCAAACTCTCCCTGCACATCCCTCCCACTCTCTCCCTCCTCCTCTTTCCCCTCATATTCTTGCACCACCTCCCCTCCTTTCCTGAGAGAAAGGGATTCCCAGATTTTGGAATCCATTTAACTGCTCTGTGGTTCAGAAACCGTAATAACACAAGAAAATGGAGCAGGAGCCGGCAAGTTTGCCCCTTGACCCTGCTCCATCATTGATCTCTGCACCGGACAGGGAGGGAGGGAGAGAGAGAGAGAGAGAGAGAGAGAGAGAGAGAGGGAAGGAGAGGGCGGCAGGGAGCGAGAGAGGGAGGGAGCGTGAGAGAGAGGGAAGGAGAGGGCGGCAGGGAGAGAGAGAGAGAGAGAGAGAGAGAGAGGGAAGGAGAGGACGGCAGGGAGGGAGAGAGAGAGAGACAGGGAAGGAGAGGGCGGCAGGGAGAGGAGAGAGAGAGGAGGGAGGAGAGGGCGCGGGGAGCGAGAGAGAGAGAGGGAGGAAGGAGAGGGCGGCGGGGGCGAGAGAGGAGGAGAGGGTGGCAGGGAGGCGAGAGAGGGAGGGAGCGAGAGAGAGAGAGAGAGAGAGGGAAGGAGAGGGCGGCGGGGAGCGAGAGAGGCGGGAGAGGGCGGCGGGGGGCGGAGGGAGGGAGCGGCAGGGAGCAAGAGAGAGAGGGAGACGGCGGCGGGGGAGAGAGAGAGAGAGAGAGAAGGAGGAGAGGGCAGCGGGGGAGAGCGAGAGAGAGAGGAGGGAGGGAGAAGGCAGCGGGAGCGAGGGCAGCGCAGAGAGCGAGAGAGAGGGAGGAGGGAGAGTAGGGAGGGGAGGGAGAGCGAAGAGGGCGGCGGCGGAGCGAGAGAGAGGAGAGGGAAGGGAGAGGAGAAGGGAGAGGGCGAGAGCGGAGGGCGGAGAGCGAGAGAGAGGGAGAGGGAGGGGAGGGGAGAGGAGCGGGCGAGGGCAGCGGGAGAGCGAGAGAGAGAGGGGGAGGGAGAGGGCGGCGGGGAGCGGAGGGACGAGGGCAGCAGGGGAGCAAGAGAGGGAGAGGGAGAGGAGAGGGCGGCAGGGAGAGCGAGGGAGGGATCGAGGGCGGCGGGGGAGCAGGAGGAGGAGGGAGGGAGAGGGCGGCGGGGAGCGAAGAGAGAGAGGGAGGGAGCGAGAGGAGCAGGGAGCAGAGAAAGAGAGAGAGGGAGGGAGGGAGGGAGGGAGAGGGCGGCGGGAGCGAGAGAGAAGAGGAGAGGCAAGGAGAGGGCAGAGAGCAAGGGAGAGAGACGAGAGGGAGGAGGGAGAGAGGGAGGGAGAGAGGGGAGGGAGGGGGAGGGAAGAAGAGAGAGAGAGAGGGAGGGAGGGAGGGACGGAGGAAGAGTAGAGAGAGAGGGAGGGAGGGAGGAGAGAGAGAGGAGGGGACGAGAGGGGGAGAGGGAGAGAGGGAGGAGGAGGAGGGAGGGGGAGAGAGAGAGGGAGGGAGGGGGAGAGAGAGGAGGAGGAGGGGGAGAGAGAGGGAGGGAGGGGGAAGAGAGAGGGAGGGACGGGAGAGAGAGGGAGGGGGAGAGAGAGATGAGAGAGGGAGGGAGGGAGGGGGAGAGAGAGAGGGAGGGAGGGGGAGAGAGAGAGAGGGAGGGAGAGAGAGAGGGAGGGAGGGGGAGAGAGGGAGGAGAGGAGGGAGAGGGGGGAGAGGGAGGGAGAGAGATGAGAGAGAGAGAGAGGGAGGAGGGGGAGAGAGAGGGAGGGAGGAGGAGAGAGAGAGGGGGAGGGGGAGAGAGGGAGAGGGGGAGAGAGAGGGAGGGAGGGGGAGAGAGAGGAGGGAGGAGAGAGAGAGGAGGGAGGGAGGGGGAGGGGAGAGAGAGGGAGGGAGGAGAGAGGGAGGGGGAGAGAGAGGGAGGGAGGGGGAGAGAGAGGGAGGGGGATGAGAGGGAGGGGGGGAGAGAGAGGGAGGGAGGGAGGGGGAGAGAGAGGGAGGGAGGGGGAGAGAGAGGGAGGGAGGGGAGGGAGGGAGAGGGGAGGAGAGAGAGGAGAGGGAGGGAGGGGAGAGAGAGGAGGGAGGGGGAGAGAGAGGGAGGGAGGGGAGGAGGGAGAGAGAGGGAGGGAGCGGGAGGGAGGGAGGGAGAGGAGAAGCGGCGAGAAGCGAGAGGGAGGTGTAGAGGGCAACAAGAGAGGAGTGAGAGAGGGCAGGGGGGAGCGAGAGAGAGAGGGCAGGGGGGAGCGAGAGAGAGGGCAGGGGGGGAGGGCGGGAGGGGGGGGGGAGGGCGGGGGGGGGGGGGGGGGGGGGAGGGGGGGGGGGGGGGGGAGGGGGGGGGGGGGGGGGGAGGGGGGGGGAGGGCGGGGGGAGGGCGGGAGGGGGGGGGGAGGGCGGGAGGGGGGGGGGGGAGGGGGGGGGGGGGGGTGGGGGGGTGGGAGGGGTGGGAGGGGGGGGGGAGGGCGGGGGGGGGGGGGAGGGCGGGGGGGGGGGCGGGGGGGCGGGGGGGGGGGGGGGGGGGGGGGGGAGGGGGGGGAGGGGGGGAGGGAGGGGGGGGGGGGGAGAGGGGAGGGAGGGCGGGAGGGCGAGAGAGGGGGAGGGAGGGAGGGGGGAGGGCGAGAGAGGGGGAGGGAGGGAGGGCGAGAGTGGGGGAGGGAGGGCGGGCGAGAGAGGGGGGGGAGGGAGGGAGGGAGGGAGGGAGGCGAGAGAGGGAGGGAGGAGGGGAGGGCGAGAGAGGGGAGGGCGGGAGGGCGAGAGAGGGGGAGGGCGAGAGAGGGGGAGAGGAGGGAGGGAGGGCGAGGAGAGGGGGAGGGAGGGAGGGAGGGGGAGAGAGGGGGGGGAGGAGGGGAGGGAGGGGGGGAGGGAGGGGAGGCGAGGGGGGGGGGGGGAGGGAGAGGGGAGGGGGGAGGCGAGGAGGGAGGGAGGGAGGGAGGGAGGGAGGGGGGGGGAGGGAGGGGGGAGGGAGGGGAGGGAGGGAGGGAGGGAGGGAGGGAGGGGAGGGAGGGGGGAGGGAGGGAGGGAGGCGGAGGGAGGAGGGCGAGGGAGGGGGAGGGAGGGAGGGGAGGGTGAGGGGAGAGAGGGGGAGAGGGGAGAGAGGGGGAGGGAGGGAGAGGGAGGGGGGAGGGAGGGAGGGGGAGAGGGAGGGAGAGAGGGGAGGGAGGAGAGAGGGGGGAGGGAGGGAGAGAGGGGGAGGAGGGGAGAGGGGGAGGGAGGAGAGAGGGGGAGGGAGGGAGAGGGGAGGGAGGGGAGAGGCGAGGGAGGGAGGGGGAGGGAGGGGGAGAGGGGAGGGAGGAGAGAGAGGAGGGGAGGAGGGAGGGGGGAGAGAGGGGGAGGGAGGGAGAGAGGGGAGAGGGGAGAGAGGGGGAGGGAGGGAGAGAGGGGGAGGGAGGGAGAGAGGGGGGAGGGAGGGAGAGAGGGGAGGAGGGAGAGAGGGGGAGGGAGGGAGGGAGAGAGGGGGAGGGAGGGAGAGAGGGGGAGGGAGGGAGAGAGGGGGAGGGAGGGAGAGAGGGGGAGGGAGGAGAGAGAGAGGGAGGAGGGAGGGAGGGAGAGAGGGGGGGAGGGAGAGAGGGGAGGGAGGGGAGGGGAGGGAGGGAGGGGGAGAGAGGGGGGGGGAGGGAGGGAGAGAGGGGGAGGGAGGGAGGGAGAGAGGGAGGGGGAGGGAGGAGGAGGGGGAGGGGAGGGAGGAGAGAGGGGGAGGGAGGGAGGGAGAGAGGGGGAGGGAGGGAGGGAGGGAGAGGGGGGAGGGGGAGGGAGGGAGAGAGGGGGAGGGAGGGAGGGAGAGAGGGGAGGGAGGGAGGAGGGAGAGGGGGAGGGAGGGAGGGAGAGAGGGGGAGGAGGGAGGGAGGGGGAGAGGGGGAGGGAGGGAGGTGGAGAGAGGGGAGGGAGGGAGGGAGAGAGGGAGAGGAGGGGAGAGGGGGATGGAGAGAGGGGGAGGGAGGGAGGGAGAGAGGGGGAGGAGGAGGGAGAGAGGGGGAGGGAGGGAGGGAGAGAGGGGGAGGGGGGAGGGAGGGAGGGAGAGAGGGAGAGAGGGGGAGGGAGGAGGAGAGAGAGAGGGGAGGGGAGGAGAGAGAGAGGAGGAGGGAGGGAGAGAGAGGGGGAGGGAGGGAGAGAGAGGGGGAGGGAGGGAGAGAGAGGGTGGGATGAGGAGGAGGGCGAGAGGAGGAGAGGCGGCGCGAGAGAGGAGGGCGGGCGAGAGAGGGGTGAGGGCGGGCGAGAGAGGGGGGGCGGGCGGGCAGAGGGGGGAGGCGGGCGAGAGAGGGGGAGGGAGGGAGGGAGAGAACAACTGGGAGTGAGAAGGTGGCGGGGAGTGAGCGAGGGGGAGCGAGTGAGGAGCAGCGAGACGGCGGTGGGGAGCGAGAGAGAGGGAGTGGGCGGTGGGGAGCGAGAGAGAGGGTGTGCACGTTTATCACTTCAGGTGGACCTTCAGGAGGACTTCACCACCCAAAGGGTTGTGAATTCGTGGAATTCCCTGCCCAGCGAAGCACTTGAAGCTACCGCATGGAATGTTTTTAAGGCAAAGGTAGGTACATTTTTGAACAGTAAAGGAAAGGTGTAATTACTCCTTATTATAACAGGAGGAAAAGTGTGATCATTCCTAACCATTTCAAAATCAGAACTCAGTTTCTGCACTTTGGAATCGATGGGACTGGGATAATGTTAACTTTTAGACACGGCAGAGAGCAGCCCCACGTGTTCCTGCAAAGCTGTGCTAACAGCGAATGGATCGGTAACGATGATAGCCTGGATCTCGCTGAAGTAACCGCACTGCTTTACCTGAGAAAGTCACGAAACAGCAGGGGCCATGCCCGGGGTTCTGATCCAGATGCTGGGCCATCTCATCCCCATCACCCGTCTCAACAGCAAACGTGCAGGACGTGCAAACGAGTAGAATGGCACTGTTTGTTTTTAAAAAAGAGACGTTATTCCAGCTGGTAGGAATTGTCGTCACTGCACAAATAAAAACCACGAGAGTGGAGCTCAAGATCCCAACCATGTCTCAGTGGGCAGCATCCTGCCTTGTTGGGGCAGAAGTTGTGGATCTAAAAGCTTCCACTTCAGACATTTCAACCTGTTAACCTGGCTGGTAGTCCCAGCACGCACGCTGCAGGAGGGTCGTCACCGAGGGAGCAAAGCACCACGAGAGGGGCAGTGCCGAGGGAGGATCAGCACCACAGGAGGGTCGTCACCGAGGGAGCGAAGCACCGCGAGAGGGGCAGTGCCGAGGGAGGATCAGCACCACAGGAGGGTCGTCACCGAAGGAGCGAAGCACCGCGAGAGGGGCAGTGCCGAGGGAGGATCAGCACCACAGGAGGGTCGTCACCAAGGGAGCGAAGCACCGCGAGAGGGGCAGTGCCAAGGGAGTGCCGCGCCACAGGAGGGTCGTCACCGAGGGAGCGAAGCACCGCGAGAGGGGCAGTGCCGAGGGAGGATCAGCACCACAGGAGGGTCGTCACCAAGGGAGCGAAGCACCACGATAGGGGCAGTGCCGAGGGAGTGCCGCGCCGCAGGAGGGTCGTCACCGAGGGAGCGAAGCACCGCGAGAGGGGCAGTGCCGAGGGAGCGCCACGCCACAAGAGGGGCATTGCTGAGTAAGTGTTGTAATATATCTTTTGGATTAAACAGTAAACCCCGTCTGCCTTCTCGGATCAACGTAAAGGATCCCGAAGGCACTACCGGGTGTGCGCTGTTGGGGAGTGGGAATTCTTCCCAATCTCCCATATTAAATCACCACCAAGAACAGACAATCTGGATCATTAGCATGCGAGATCTTGCTGTGCACAATTCAGCTTCTGCATTTCCTTCATCACCACAGTCCACAGGGCAGGGGGGGGGAATATAATTTCCTTCTCCACTCCTTATACCCAGTGGGGCTGCGCTCCACACACTGCCTACGTGCAGCGCGAGTTCACAGGGTGCGCAGAAGCAGGAAGATCGGGAAGCATCTCGACCTCAGCGCTGCACGACCGCAGGGGGAAACTGCGGATGGGAACGGAGGCGTCACAGCACACGGGGTCGGGTGAACCCCATCAGCACAAGAAGCTTCTTCTCCCCTCCCAATCAGCAGATCGGAGGCTAGAGGCAGCACCGCCCCAGGAACACAGGTTTTACCCGCGCGACTTATCAGGAGCGCGAGATGGCAGGGTGGCGCCGGGAGTGGGGGTGGGTGAGGGAAGGGGAGGGCGGGACGTGGCAGTGGGTCTCTCTAAGCAGGGTTTACTGCACAGCGGCAGGCTGTTCCTTTCCTCTTTTGAGGAGCGTTCAGTCAGTTACATTACTGAGATGGGAGTAGAGGGATATGGGCCAAACACATGGGACTAGCTTAGTGGTTCTAAAACAAAACAGGAGAAATATGGACAAATTGGGCTGAAGAGCCCGTTTCTGGTGCCAAGAACTTTCCTGAGGAAAAGTATCGTCACTCTCAAGGGATTCTGGGGTTGGTAGGACTGACGTATGAGGAGAAGTTGACGAGGTCAAGGTTGCTTTCGCTTGAACGAGGCGGGGGGGGGAACATCTCATAGAGACTTATAAAATTCTAACAGGACTAGACAGGGTAGGCGCAGGGAGGACGTTCCCGATGACGGGGAGATCCAAACCTGTGATGGGGTCACAGGTCTGAGGGTCGGGGCGGGGGGAGATAGGCCATTTAGGACGGAAGTGAGGAGACATTTCTTCACTCCAAGAGTGATGAGCCTGTGGAATTCATTGCCACAGGAAGTAGGCGATGCCCAAACAGTGGATGGGTTCGAGGGGCGGCTGGATATAGCACTTGGTTGGGTGGGGTGCGGTTGGAATCAAACGTTATGGAGAGAAAGCAGGATTAGGCTACTGAGTTCAACGATCAGCCATGATCGTGACGAACGGCTGAGCAGGCTTGAAGGGCCGAGTGGCCTCCTCCTGTCTTCCTATGTTAAATCTCGATGACCTCTAGCCCGAGGAGCAGGAGGCCTTGGTAATGGAATGGGGAGCCCTGGATCTCAGGGCAGGGAGCGAGGGCGGGAAGGAAGGATGGGTGGGGAGACTGCAGAAGCGTCTGGTGTGCTTGCTTGACCCTCTTACCCAGGCCAAGGCTGATTTGGTCAAACCATTTCTTTCTCTAACCTCATGCATGGGAGGGAGGGAGGTGTGGGGAGGGGGAGGGGAGGGGAGGGGAGGGGAGGGGAGGGGAGGGGAGGGGAGGGGAGGGGAGGGGAGGGAGGTGTGGGGGGCGAGGGAGGTGGGAGGGAGGGGAGGTGTGGGGAGGGAGTGTGGGGAGGGAGGTGTGGGGAGGAGGTGTGGGGGGGAGGTGGGGGAGGGAGGTGTGGGGAGGGAGGTGTGGGGAGGGAGGTGTGGGGAGGGAGGTGTGGGGAGGGAGGTGTGGGGAGGGAGGTGTGGGGAGGGAGGTGTGGGGAGGGAGGTGTGGGAGGGAGGTGTGGGGAGGGAGGTGTGGGGAGGGAAGGTGTGGGGGAGGGAGGTGTGGGAGGGAGGTGTGGGGAGGGAGGTGTGGGGAGGGAGGTGTGGGGAGGGAGGTGTGGGGAGGGAGGTGTGGGGAGGGAGGTGTGGGGAGGAGGTGTGGGGAGGGAGGTGTGGGGAGGGAGTGTGGGGAGGGAGGTGTGGGGAGGGAGGTGTGGGAGGGAGGTGTGGGGAGGGAGGGAGGTGGGGAGGAGGTGTGGGGAGGGAGGTGTGGGGAGGGAGGTGTGGGGGGGAGGGAGGTGTGGGGAGGGAGGTGTGGGGAGGGAGGTGTGGGGAGGGAGTGTGGGGAGGGTGGGGGGGAGGGGAGGGGAGGGGAGGGGAGGGGAGGGGAGGGGAGGGGAGGGAGGGAGGGAGGGGAGGGGGGGAGGGGAGGGGAGGGAGGGGAGGGGAGGGGAGGGGAGGGGAGGGGAGGGGAGGGGAGGGAGGGGAGGGGGAGGGGAGGGGGGAGGGAGGGGAGGGGAGGGGAGGGGAGGGGAGGGAGGGAGGGGAGGAGAGGGGAGGGGAGGGGAGGGAGGGAGGGAGGGGGGGGGGAGGGGGGGAGGGGAGGGAGGGGAGGGGAGGGGAGGAGGTGGGGGGGGGAGGGGAGGGAGGGAGGGGAGGGGGAGGTGTGGGGAGGGGAGGGGAGGGAGGGGAGGGGAGGGGAGGGGAGGGAGGGAGGAGGGTGGGGGGAGGGGAGGGGAGGGGAGGGGAGGGAGGGAGGGAGGTGTGGGGAGGGGAGGGGAGGGAGGGAGGGAGGTGTGGGGAGGGGAGGGGGGAGGGAGGGAGGTGTGGAGGGGAGGGGGGGGAGGGGGAGGTGTGGGGAGGGGAGGGAGGGAGGGAGGTGTGGGGAGGGAAGGGAGGGAGGTGTGGGGAGGGAAGGGAGGGGAGGTGTGGGGAGGTGGAAGGGAGGGAGGGAGGTGGGGAGGTGGGAGGGAGGGGTTAGGGAGGGAGGGAGGTGTGGGGAGGAGGGAGGGAGGAGAGGGAGGGAGGGAGGGAGGTGTGGGGAGGGAGGGAGGGAGGGAGGTGTGGGGAGGGCTGATGAAATAAAAATGGTCCCTCACAACGATAGGCGGCAGCCCCCCCCCCCCCAAAATAAAGAGAAACAAAGACTTAGGTGGGTCTTGACTCTCGACAACTGAAACTAATTTACCTTTTCTTCACTTTTCCAAACATCAAGTATTTTGGCTTTCCGCGTTGCGTGTGGTAACTGCAGAATAAAGAAGAACGGGACTCAGGAACATTGTCTGCGACCAACATCATGCAGGGGAGGGGAAGAGAGGGTTGTTAAAACTGGCACGAGGTTGGGGGGGTGGACACTGGGAGGGTGGGTTATCGTGTACCTTCCGTACACTCCCTCCTCTCCAGCGCATCAACGTGGCTACACGTCTGGCCGAGCTGCTGACAACGAGGCAAAGACAACACCCCCCCCCCCGACTTCTGGCTCAGGACTCTATCCGGGGAACATCACGTCACCTTCCAGCACAGAAGCTCGAAACGTTTTTTTTTTAAGCTTGACTTTACTATCAATGGCGGGGCAGGAGGGAGGAATTGAAGAAAGGAGTGGGTCCTTTTTTTTTTAGAAAAAATACAGGCGAGGAGTCAAAATCAGCCCGTGCGTTGCCAGACAATTCAGAGTGTTAAATAAAATTAGCAAGCATTGGTTCCAATTGGCAAGGGGTGAGTTGACACATTCTCTCCCCGTGTCTGTGTGGGTTTCCTCTGGGTGCTTCGATTTCCTCCCACACTCCAGAGATGTGCACGTTCGGTGGATTGGCCGTGCTAAATTGCCCCTTAGTATCTGAGGGTGGATTGGCCACGCTAAATTGCCCCTTAGTATCTGAGGGTGGATTGGCCACGCTAAATTGCCCCTTAGTATCTGAGGGTGGATTGGCCACGCTAAATTGCCCCTTAGTATCTGAGGGTGGATGGCGTGCTAAATTGCCCCTTAGTATCTGAGGGTGGATTGGCCACGCTAAATTGCCCCTTAGTATCTGAGGGTGGATTGGCCACGCTAAATTGCCCCTTAGTATCTGAGGTGGATTGGCCACGCTAAATTGCCCCTTAGTATCTGAGGTGGATTGGCCACGCTAAATTGCCCCTTAGTATCTGAGGGTGGATTGGCCACGCTAAATTGCCCCTTAGTATCTGAGGGTGGATTGGCCACGCTAAATTGCCCCTTAGTATCTGAGGGTGGATTGGCCACGCTAAATTGCCCCTTAGTATCTGAGGGTGGATTGGCCACGCTAAATTGCCCCTTAGTATCTGAGGGTGGATTGGCCACGCTAAATTGCCCCTTAGTATCTGAGGGTGGATTGGCCACGCTAAATTGCCCCTTAGTATCTGAGGGTGGATTGGCCACGCTAAATTGCCCCTTAGTATCTGAGGGTGGATTGGCCACGCTAAATTGCCCCTTAGTATCTGAGGGTGGATTGGCCACGCTAAATTGCCCCTTAGTATCTGAGGGTGGATTGGCCACGCTAAATTGCCCCTTAGTATCTGAGGGTGGATTGGCCACGCTAAATTGCCCCTTAGTATCTGAGGGTGGATTGGCCACGCTAAATTGCCCCTTAGTATCTGAGGGTGGATTGGCCACGCTAAATTGCCCCTTAGTATCTGAGGGTGGGTTGGCCACGCTAAATTGCCCCTTAGTATCTGAGGGTGGATTGGCCACGCTAAATTGCCCCTTAGTATCTGAGGGTGGATTGGCCACGCTAAATTGCCCCTTAGTATTGAGGGGGATTGTCGTGCTAAATTGCCCTTAGTATCTGAGGGTGGATGGCCACGCTAAATTGCCCCTTAGTATCTGAGGGTGGATTGGCCACGCTAAATTGCCCCTTAGTATCTGAGGGTGGATTGGCCGCGCTAAATTGCCCCTTAGTATCTGAGGGTGGATTGGCCACGCTAAATTGCCCCTTAGTATCTGAGGGTGGATTGGCCACGCTAAATTGCCCCTTAGTATCTGAGGGTGGATTGGCCATGCTAAACTGCCTCTTACTGACAGTGGCGGGGGGAAGGGGTAGCAGGATAAATACGTTGGGTTACGGGGATAGGGCCTGGGTGGGATTGTGGTCGGTGCAGACTCGATGGACCGTGTGGCCTCTGCCTGCTCTGTCGAGCTTCCCCCACCCAGCTCAGAATCTCAGGCACTTCGAGAACCTCTCGTTATTCTCCCCGAGCGACCTCTCTTCACGTGACGAATCCCCCCCCCCCTCCGCAGGTTCTAAGGATGCAAACTTTCTGACCTCGCTTGTCGCTGACAGGGAGGGATGAGGGGAGGGGAGGGATGAGGGGAGGGGAGGGAAGGGATGAGGGGCGGTGTCCTACCTGATCATGTGATCAGCGTACGCCCTGCTACAGCTGGTACTGTACCGACAGCGGGAGCAGTGCACGTACGTGGGGAAGTGGTTGCTGATGCTGTTGACGTTAGTGATGTCAATGTTACACTCCAAGCACACCTGGTTACCGTACGCCTTCCTGTCGGGTTGGAGAAGAAGAAGAAGAAGAAAAATTTCAGCCCGCAGGGCAGTGGCGAAAGGGGGGGGGGGGGGGGGAAGGGGGGGGGGAGGGGGGGTCGTGTGGTGATGGGGGCGGGGGGGGGAGCAGAGGAGGAGGAGGCGAGTTTCACAATGAAGTTGTTTTCCCATACGGCGATGTGGGAACGACGACGGATCCCCACAATGAGAGCGCAGAGAGGGTAAACTAGCCCACTTCCCCACCGAGGGCTGGAGATAATGACAGAGGAACTGGCGTCTCGGGTGACGCCTCCCAAAGCCCCACCTTGCAGTCATTGCAAGGTGACCCCCCCCCCCCCCCCGCCACATGAAGGATGAGCACTGTCGTCGTCACACGGGAAACACGGCAGGAGCGCACAGCAAGATCCACAAATAAAAGAAAGGCAGCAATGCAATAATGTCACAGATCATCCGGATTCTCACTGGTTGCTCATGGTCAATGGATAAGTAGCAGGGAGAACACACCCTTCTGCTCTTCTGGCCTCGGGCTAATGTACCGTGAGAGGGGCAGCATTACTGCGCAGCGCTCCCTCAAGTACTGGCACTGGCAAAGAACACAGGCACAGACAGACCGAGAGAGAGAGAGACAGACAGACCGAGAGAGAGAGAGACAGACAGACCGAGAGAGAGAGAGACAGACAGACCGAGAGAGAGAGAGACAGACAGACCGAGAGAGAGAGAGACAGACAGACCGAGAGAGAGAGAGACAGACAGACCGAGAGAGAGAGAGACAGACAGACGAGAGAGAGAGAGAGACAGACAGACCGAGAGAGAGAGAGAGACAGACAGACCGAGAGAGAGAGAGAGAGACAGACAGACCGAGAGAGAGAGAGAGACAGACAGACGAGAACGAGAGAGAGAGAGAGACAGACAGACCGAGAGAGAGAGACAGACAGACCGAGAGAGAGAGAGAGACAGACAGGACGAGAGAGAGAGAGAGACAGACAGGACCGAGGAGAGAGAGAGACAGACAGACCGAGAGAGAGAGAGACAGACAGACCGAGAGAGAGAGAGACAGACAGACCGAGAGAGAGAGAGACAGACAGACCGAGAGAGAGAGAGACAGACAGACCGAGAGAGAGAGAGACAGACAGACCGAGAGAGAGAGAGACAAACAGACCGAGAGAGAGAGAGACAAACAGACACAGAGAGATACAGAGTAAGAGAGATTTTCCACATGCCATGTGCAACCCAGAAGACAGCAAAAACAGTCACTCAGGTGTGTAATGGGCAATCCACTGAACAGCAGTTGTTGTTCCTTCAGACCGGCGCTCAAACCAGCAACACCCCCCCCACCCCCTCACCAAACAGACTTTTGCCCCTCTGCTCCGCACAAGCGCAGGAAACTTGGGCACAGCAGGGCAGCCGAGGTAACTCGTGCACACACGGAGCGCACCCACCTGATTTCCTGCATGTCCATCAGCAAGGGGCTCATCCTCTCCACCGCCTTCCTCTTCTCGGCTTTGGGGGCGGGGGGCTTGGGCAGCGGGGGGGCTTTGTGGACCATCGAACATGCTGGCACCTCCTGGGGCTTGCTGGGCAAGACCGGGGGGTAGACCTTCCTGGTGGGGAGCTCCTGGACGGGCCCTCCGGCGGCTCGGGCCTGGCCCATCGAGGTCCTGATTGTGACCTGCAAAGACAGAGTGATCACCGCCGAGCAACCCCGAGCCACACTGACTACGACAAACAGAAACGTTCACGGGGGGGGGGGGGGGTGCGTGGCAAGGGACGGTGGGGGGGGGGGGGGGGGGGGGGGGGGGGGGGAGGCAGAACCAGAGAGGGCACAACCTCAGGCTAAAGGGACGATCCTTTAAAACAGAGATGAGGAGGAATTTCTTCAGCCAGAGAGAGAGTGGGCGAATCTGTGGAACTCTTTGCCGCAGAGGAGGCCGGGTCACTGAGACAGAGATAGATAGGTTCTTGATTAATAAAGGGGATCCGGGTTATGGGGGAAAAAGTGGGAGAACGGGGATGAGAAAAACATCAGCCGTGACTGTAGATTTGATGGGCCGAACGGCCTAATTCTGCTCCTACGTCTTACGGTCTCCAAATCAAAAATCTGGGTTGCCTCTTAACTCGGAGGTTATTTCCCAGGGCCGAAATGATTGCTACGAGAGCGTACAGGTTTGAGGTGCTGGGAGTAGGTACAGAGGAGCTGTGAGGGCCAAGCTTCTCACTCGAGGGTGGTGAGTGAGCGGAACCGGCTGCCGTCGGTGGTGGTAGAGGCGAACTCGCTGGGGTCTTTTGAGAGGCTTCTGGATGAGTCCGTGGGATTTAATGGGATTGAGAGTTACGGATAGGCCTGGTAGGTGCGGATATGATCGGCGCAACTTGTGAGCCGAAGGGCCTGTTTGTTCTGCAGTTGTTTTACCTGCCCGCAGTTTTCAAATGGAGGTTAACTCCAGACCCCGTCTGAGAACTGACATCAAAATCTCTCAAAGAGGAGTACCTCGCTCTGCAATCTGTACAAAGTGTGTGAGAAGTGACGTGACCAGCCTCCAACCCTCAACAGTTTGAGGGCCTCTTTGCCAAGAGGTGAAGGGTGGGGAGGTGGCGAGATCGAATACAGGGTGGGGGGTTTCCACGTTGTGGGGACCGCGGCAGGGAAGACAGACAGACAGAGAGAGAGAGATGACAAATGATGTTCTCCACCTTGGTGCCGGGTTGCAGGCCTTCCAACTGCTTGGGTTTCTTGAACGTCTTGTGGTGCTCCACCTTGTGCTCCATTTTCTCCTTGGCGCTGATGAACTGGAGTCTGCACTTATTGCAAGGGTAGACACTCTTCTTCTGAAACAAAGACAAGGTGATGAACGGAAAAAAAAAAAAGGGGGGGGGGGGGGGGGGGGGGAAATAAAGACGACGAGAGGATGAAAGGCGGGGAGAAATTAAACCAGGTCTGTGTGACACTCATGGGGGAAGCTGGGGATTGTGGTGGGCTCAGACACACACACTCAGACACACACACTCAGACACACACACTCTCTCGAAGATGCCAGGGTATTCCCGTTTCAGCAGCGTTCACACCTTGCCCTGCCGCCCGTGACTCAAAGCACAGACTAGGACAGCTGGCTCGGCACAGGAACTAAACCAGGAGATCCCTGTCCTGTCAAGCTGAGGGGAGGGGTCGGATGCTGCTCTGAATTTGTCCTCAGCTTGACCTGACCCAACTGAACCACACTACTTACAGCATCCAAATGTTTCAGGCACCAGAGCAAAGGGGCCGAGGCAAAGGGGCGCGGCGCACTCACCTGGTGCTTCATGTAGTGTTGTTGATAGGCACTACTGTTCTTCAGCACCTTGAAGCAGTACGGGCACAGCAGATTCTTAGTGTCCTCGTGAATCATTCGGAAGTGATTGTCCACTTCTAAATACACCGACGAGCGATACTCACAAACCTGCAGGGAACATCGCAATGCTCAGCACGGGGAGGGGACGAATCAACTGTCCACTGCCTCCATCAACATTCCTTTCAGTGAGCTACATTTAACCAGCTCACAACCCCCTCAACAAACATCTCTCTCTCTCTCTGTGGGGTATACCCTTGACAGCCTCCACTGGCTGATGGTAGTTTACATGCACCGTCTACACAATCCTGGAAAAGCTGCCGGCATAATTAAGGACACCCCCTCCACGCACCCCGGACATTCTCTCTTCCACCTTCTTCCGTCGGGGAAAAAGATACAAAAGTCTGAGGTCCCGCACCGACCGACTCAAGGACAGCTTCTCCCCTGCTGCTGTCAGACTTTTGAACGGACCCTACCTCGCATTGAGCTGATCTCTCTCTGCACCCCTCGCTGTGACTGTAACACTACATTCTGCACCCTCTCCTTTCCTTCTCTACAAACGGTATGCTTTGTATAGCGGGCAAGAAATAATACTTTTCACTGTATCCCAATACATGAAACAATAATAAATCAAACCAAGAGTGGGATAGAGATATTAAAGAACAAAGCAGCACGGGGGAAACAGGCCCTTCGGCCCAACGAGCGCGCGCCGCCACCCCGATGTTCCCACCTCTACCCGTGATCCCTGTCTCTGTTTATAGATCTATAGATTAAAAAACCAAATTTGAGACAATTTAGGGAGAATTTGTTTTGCCAATTAGCCTAAGAGCACATCTTTGGAACGTGGGAGGAAACCAGAGCGCCTGAAGAAAACCCACGCCAGCACGGGGAGAATGCGCAAACTCCCACAGACACAGGCCCCAAATCCGTGTATCTGCACAGCACAGCGATAGTCACTGAGCTGTCGTGTTGCCCATCAAATGGTCCAGGTCAAGCGTACACTAACGACGTGAAGCACTAGGATACTCTCGGAAAAAAATCCAAGAGCAGCCCTCTCACGACCCATCGCGTGTATGCCCCTTGTTAGACAACAAGGTGGACCAAAGCACCTGTAGGATAAAAACAAGTCCATCAATATCATCATCTATTTACACACTTCCCAGGGGACTCCCAAGGCTCGTGATCCCTGTTTTAAATCAGTTTTCTATACCCCTCCATTCCCATTCTGTTCATGGGCCCATCTAAGCGTTTTTTAAATAACTCCAGAGTGCCTGCCTCCACCACTTTACGCGTTCCATACCCCCACCACTCGGTGTGTGGAAAAACTCCCTCCAGCGTCCAAATTATACCTCACCCCCCCCTCACCCTAAGTCCGTGACTCCATAACATTCACAAAAAAGAATGGAGCGAATACATTTCCCACCTCCGTCCCAAATGGCCGACCCTAACACCCACCAACCCCCCCCCCGAGACGGTGAGAGCACCGGCACTTCTCCACCACACCCCACTCCGAGCCCCCACGCTCTGCACCCAGCACCAGGATGGCGGAAGGAGGGGGGGGGCAGTGTTACCTGGCAGACGTAGGGCATTTCTCCCGGTTTGTGGGTGTCCTTCATGTGCTGCAGGAAGAGCTGCTCTGTCTCGAACGCCAGCTCGCAGATCTTGCACTTGGCTGCAATCGAGAGTGAAGGCGGGTTGAGGCTGGGTTTCAGAAAGATCCCGTACGCGCGGTAAACCACCCCCCCCCCCCCCCCCCCCCCCTCGAGCCGGTGGCACCCAAGCTTTAACATCCCGCCAACTCCCCTTGGCGAACATCTCACGAGCCCCCCTCCAAAAAAAAATTACCCGGAGTGCGATCTTGGAAAGAAGATATTTAGAACATAGAACATTACAGCGCAGAACAGGCCCTTCGGCCCTCGATGTTGCGCCGACCAATTAAGAAAAAGCAATGACCCTCCAAACTAAACCATTCCCTTTTCGTCCATAAACTTATCGACTAACCTCTTAAACGCCACCAAACTTGGCCCATCTACAACTGCAGCAGGCAGGGCATTCCATATCCTTACCACCCTCTGGGTAAAGAACCTACCTCTGACATCCGTCCCATAACCACCACCCCTTAATTTAAAGCTGTGTCCCCTCGTGCTAGCTTTCTCCATCCGAGGAAAAAGGCTATCACTGTCCACCCTATCCAAACCCCTAATCATCTTGTATTTGTTTTATGACACTACACTGTACATTATTGATGAGACTAATTTTATTATAAAGACAGTAATGCTCTCCCAATACCTCGCTTCTGTAACTCGTATCACTTTTGATTAAGGTGCAACCTGCAGTTAAATGAACTCACTTTCATAAAATCCTCAAGTGCAGCGGGAGGCCATTCAGCCCATTGGGTCTGCAATCTCACCCAGATTCTCGTAACCCCATGCGTTTACCCTAGCTAATCCTCTTGAAGTAAGAACATAAGAAATAGGAGGAGTTGGCCATCTAACCCTTCGAGCCTGCCCCGCCATTCAATAAGATCACGGCTGATCTGAAGAGAATCAGTTCCACTCTCCCACTTTCTCCCCATAACCCTTAATTCCCTTGTCTATCAGAAATCTATTTACCCGTGACTTAAATATATTCAACGAGGTAGCCTCCACCACTTCAATGGGCAGAGAATTCCAGAGATTCGCCACCCTCTGAGTGAAGAAGTTCCTCCTCAACTCTGTTCTGAACCGCACCCCCCTTATTTTGAGGCTGTGCCCTCAGTTCTGGTAAAGGGGATTACTAAGGAACAATTTAGCACAGCCAATCCACCCTAACCTGCACATCTTTGGACACTAAGGAACAATTTAGCACGGCCAATCCACCCTAACCTACACATCTTTGGACACTAAGGAACAATTTAGCATGGCCAATCCACCCTAACCTGCACATCTTTGGACACTAAGGGGCAATTTAGCACGGCCAATCCACCGTAACCTGCACATCTTTGAACCCTAAGGGGCAACGCAACTAACCTGGGTTACTTTGCAAGGTTAGGTGCACTGACCCAAAAAGGCACCAGAGTGTGACGACTAGGGAGATTTTCACAGTAATTTCATTGCAGTGTTAATGTAAGCCTTAATTGTGACTAACAAACTTCAAAAACTTTTAATTTAACATGGCAACCCATCCAACATGCACATTTTTGGACACTATGGGGCATTTTGACATGGCCAATCCACCTAACCTACACATCTTTCTGACCGTGGGAGGAAATCTACACAAACACGGGAGAAAGTGCAGACAGTGACTCGAGATGGGAATCGAACCCCCCCCCCCCAACCGTTCCATTGAGCTCAGCGGGCTTTGAGGTTACGTTGCAAGCCAAGGGTGAGGGAAAGGGTGTTTATTTTTATTGGAAAAACAGAAGAACTTACTGGTGGTCTCGTAGGGGCTGTGCACGTTCTCAATGTGACACTGGAGTTGGAACGGAGTGGCGTACTGTCGGAAGCAGTGCTGGCAGGTAGTGTGGTTCTCGATGGTGTCTTCGTTCTGTTGCTCCAGTTCAAGATGATGCTTCATGTGGTTCATAAACCTGAGGTGATTAAAGTTCATCTTTCAGGCAATTTGATTTTTTTTTTGACAAAAAAAAAATTGAACGAAACCATCACGGCAAAAAAAACCTCTCAGCGCCGGGACCCGGGTTTGATTCCCAGCTTGGGTCACTCTCTGCGTGGAGTTTGCACATTCTCCCCATGTAGGCATGTTTTTTTTCTCCGGGTGCTCTGGTTTCCTCCCACAGTCCGAAAGACGTGCTGGTTAGGATGCACTGGCTGTGCTAAATTCACAGTAACTTCACTGCTGTGGTAATGTAAGCCAATTTGTCACACTATAAATAAACTTCACTAAAACAATGCACTGCCCCAGTCTTAGAGCTGCACAATTCCTCACTGAGTTTAGTGTTTTTTGAATTTTAATAGTGTCACAGTGGTTTGCACTACTGCCTTTTGGCGTCAGGGACCCCGGGTTCGATTCCTGACTCGGGTCACTGTCTGCGTGGAGCCTGCAAGTTCTCCCCGTGTCTGCATGGGTTTTCTCTAAAATTCTGAAGATGTGCAGGTTATGTTGATTGGCCGTGCTAAATTGACCCTAGTGTCAGCGGATTAATGGGATAAATAGATGGGGTTACAGGGATGGGGCGTGGGTGGGGTTGTGGTCAGTGCAGATTTGATGGGCCGAACTGCCTCCTTCTGCGCTGTAGGGATTCTATCATTCTACTCTATGATTTCCAATGGGAAATGTTAAACAGCTACGGTCTCAGGTCCATCTCTTTGTATTATATGTAAATAATTTACTACGAGTGCAAACAATTATCTTGGGAGTCCCTGGGAAGTGTGTAAATAGATGATGATATTGATGTATTTGTTTTTATCCTACAGGGGCTTTGGTCCACCTTGTTGTCTAACAAGGGCGTACACGCGATGGGTCGTGAGAGGGCTGCTCTTGGATTTTTTTTCGAGCGTATCCTAGTGCTTCACGTCGTTAGTGTACGCTTGACCTGGACCATTTGATGGGCAACACGACAGCTCAGTGACTATCGCTGTGCTGTGCAGATACATGGATTTGGGGCCTGTGTCTGTGGGAGTTTGCGCATTCTCCCCGTGCTTGCGTGGGTTTTCTCCGGGTGCTCCGGTTTCCTCCCACATCCCAAAGATGTGCTCTTAGGCTAATTGGCAAAACAAATTCTCCCTAAATTGTATCAAATTTGATTTTTAATCCATAAATCTATAAACATAGACAGGGATCGTGGGTAGAAGTGGGAACATCGGGGTGACGGCGCGGGCTCGTTGGGCCAAAGGGCCTGTTCCCCGTGCTGTTTTGTTCTTTGTTCTTCTTTGTACTGGAATCTCTAAGAATGCCCTATAAAAAGAGGCTGACTGTACACAACTGAGCACAGCAGACTGAAGAAGCCTTAGGTATTCTCATTCTTCTCTCCTCATCAACAAGAAGGAAATAAAGAATCCATCACTCACAAACCTTATGTCCAAATATCTTTCGAGCATGACACAGAAATTAGAACTAGGGAGCACAGCCTCAAAAAATAAGGGGCAGCCGATTTAGGACTGAGTTAAGGAGGAACTTCTTCACACAAAGGGTTGTGAATCAAACAAGAAAACAGCACGGGAAACAGGCCCTTCGGCCCAACCAGCCGCCACCCCAATGTTCCCACTTCTACCCGCAATCCCTGTCCATGTTTATAGATCTATGGATTAAAAACCAAATTTTGAGACAATTTAGGGAGAATTTGTTTTGCCAATCAGCCTAAGAGCACATCTTTGGGATGTGGGAGGAAACCAGAGCACCCGGAGAAAACCCATGCAAGCACGTGGAGAATGCGCAAACTCCTGCAGACACAGGCCCCAAATCCATGTATCTGCGCAGCGATAGTCACTGAGCTGTCGTGTTGCCCATCAAATGGTCCAGAATCTGTGGAATTCCCCTGCCCAGCTGAGGCTAATTCATTGAGTGTTTTTAAGGCAAGGATTGACGGATTTTTTGAACTGTGAAGGAATTGAGGAGAGCGCATAAGTGGAGCCATGATCTTGCTCAATGGCAGAGCAGGCTCAAGGGGCCAGATGACGCACTCCTGCTCCTTACTACCTGGGTACTATGAGGCATATCCCGCCTCTACCACCCTCCTAGGCAGTGCATTTCAAACGTTCACCACATTCTGGCAAAGTTCTTCTTCACACATCACCCCCCCCCCCCATTCCTCACCTTGAACCCGTGTCCTCTCATCTCTGACCCTTTGACTAAGCTGCTCCTTATCCATGCCCCTCATGGAATCTCTCTCGTGCAGGAGGCAGCCATTCGGCAGCCATCCGGCAGCCATCCAGCCTGCTCCAACAACAATCCCACCCAGACCCCACCCACATAACCCTACATATTCACCGAACTAATCCTCCCCCAACACTTGGGTCAATTTCGCACAGCCAATCAACCTAACCTGCACACCTTTGGAATTTGAGACAACCCATGCAGACATGGCGAGAATGTGCAAACTCCACCGGCACATCTTTGGATACCCAGGGGCAATTTAGTATGGCCAATCCACATCTTTGGATACCCAGGGGCAATTTAGCACGGCCAATCCACATCTTTGGATACCCAGGGGCAATTTAGCATGGCCAATCCACATCTTTGGATACCTGAGGGTAGTTTAGCACGGGCAATCCACCTAACCTGCAAATCTTCAGACTGTGGGAGGAAACCTGAGCACCAGGAGGAAACCCACCCAGATATCTTGTACACCTCAATCAGGCCGCCTCAGTCTTGCCTGCTCCAACAACCCCAACCTCTCTCCGTAACTTCAGTGTTCCAAGCCAGGCAGCATTGCTGATGAATCCCCTCTGATCCCATCCAGTGTGATCACACCTTATCAAAACATATACGAAGTCCAAAACAGGAGGGAGGGGGGCTTTGACAGGGTGGGTGGATGCTGAGAGGAGGTCTTCTCCCCACTTCATGGGGGAAGTCTAGAATGAAGGGGGAGGGGACTGTCTCACAATATTGAAGACGGCAATTGAGGATGGGGGTAGAGAACAGGGGAAGGGTTTAATTTCTCTCAAGATCAGTCATTATGTTACTGAAAGGGGAGTAGGCTCGAGAGGGCAGATGGCCTCCCCCTACTTCTAGTTTCTGACACACGAGACACCGAGAGAGAGAGAGAGAGAGACAGACACCGAGAGAGAGACAGACACCGAGAGAGAGAGACAGACAGACACCGAGAGAGAGAGAGAGAGAGAGACACCGAGAGAGAGAGAGAGAGAGAGACACCGAGAGAGAGAGACAGACAGACAGACACCGAGAGAGAGAGACAGACAGACAGACATACAGACACCGAGAGAGAGAGAGAGAGAGAGAGAGAGAGAGAGACAGACATACAGACACCGAGAGAGAGAGAGAGAGAGACAGACAGACATACAGACACCGAGAGAGAGAGAGATACCGAAAGAGAGAGAGAGAGAGACCGACACCGAAAGAGAGAGAGAGAGAGAGACACACACATCGGGAAAGACAGAGAGAGAGTGAGACGGAGAGGGGAACAGGGAGTACCTGATATTGTTCTTCAGTCGCTTCAAGCAACTGAGACATCGGAAGGTCGTGCTGGTCTTCATCTCCTGTAGCATCTGGTAGGTGCTGCCCTCATCCCGCCCGTAGTAGAAATCGTCCACCAACATGATCAGCTTGCCCTGGGAGGGTTCGGACAGCTTGACCGAAGGCGGCGGTTGCTGCTGCTGTTGCTGGACCACGGGTGGGGTTTGGGGTGGTGGCGGGGGCGGGGGTGGCGGAGGTGGAGGAGCAGCCGCCGCCGGTGACGGCACCGGGGCTTGGTGGGGTGGCTGCTGCGGAGGGGCCTTGGGGGGCGTTGGAGGGTTCAGGAGCTGAGGGCAGCAGTACTGGAGAAAAGGAAAAAAGGTACGCGTTAGGCCAGCAACTTTTCAAAACAAAGCAGCATTAGTTTGCACCCCTCCAGCCCCCATGCTAAATGTGGCTATCTCTGCACGCACACGAAACAGATAGCGCAGACAAAAGGTGAAAGTTTCACCGTATCCATGAATAGAGGACACTATGTCCAGCAACAGGACACAGCTCAATGTCCTTGTTAACAGCACCCAAACTGTAATAAAGACACGATGAAGCGACCATAGTCTGAATGGGCATTCCACTGAAGTTTATGACAGGGCAGTCACAAATCTCTTTCTTGGAGTGGGAGTAGGTTATCCAGCCTCCTAAACCCGTGGGATGGGGAAGAAATCCAAATTCTCGAGCAGCAGGAGATGCCGCACTTGGGGGGGGGCAGACACATGGGGAATACCACCACCTGCAAGATTCCCCCCTCCGAGCCACTCGCCACCCCGACTTGGAAACGTGTCGACGGTTCTTTCACAGGGGCTGGGGTCAACATCCTGGGGCTCCATCCCCAACTGCGCCGTGGATGTACCGACATTGCACGGACCGCAGCGCTGAGCTCACTGTCACTTCTTCAAGGGGCAATGTGGGTGACAAGACACCTGCCTTGAACTTCCCAATAAACGCGTGGGGAAATTAACTGAGGCTTTCCACCTTTGGGCTGGAGGCGGCACGGGGTTCTGAAGTTACTTACAGCCATGTGAACCTTTAAGGACTCCATGATGTTGAAGTGTATGTTGCATTTCGGGCAGTCCATCGGGATGGGAACACCGTTGTTCATATTGTTTTCTGGCACTGTCGCGCCGGAAGGTGGCGGGCGTTGGAGAGAAAAGAAAAGCCATTAATAAACATGTCACAGCCCGACGCAAAATCCCCAAGAAGCGTACACATTTCTTCTACTACGAGAGCTGCAACAGCGCAAAGAACATTGCCGGCTAAAGGATTCCTTCCATAATACTGAATAAAGGTGCATCTGTAGCATTGTGTGCAAGTATAGGATTCAAGCTGTTTCCTGATAGTCTCATCATAAAATCCCTTATATCGCAGGAAGCTGCTCAGCCCATCGAGCTTGCACCAACCATCCAACCTACACCCCATCTCCATAACCACATGTATTTACCACAACACTAATGCACAATTTAGCACGGCCAATCCACCCTAACCTGCACATCTTTGGACACTAAGGGACAATTTAGCACGGCCAATCCACCCTAACCCACACATCTTTGGATACTAAGGGACAATTTAGCATGGCCAATCCCCCCTAACCTACACATCTTTGGACACTAAGGCACAATTTAGCACGGCCAATCCCCCCTAACCTACACATCTTTGGACACTAAGGGACAATTTAGCACGGCCAATCCACCCTAACCTACACATCTTTGGACACTAAGGGACAATTTAGCACGGCCAATCCACCCTAACCTGCACATCTTTGGACACTAAGGGACAATTTAGCACGGCCAATCCCCCTAACCTACACATCTTTGGACACTAAGGGACAATTTAGCACGGCCAATCCCCCTAACCTACACATCTTTGGACACTAAGGCACAATTTAGCACGGCCAATCCACCTAACCTACACATCTTTGGACACTAAGGCACAATTTAGCACGGCCAATCCACCCTAACCTACACATCTTTGGACACTAAGGCACAATTTAGCACGGCCAATCCCCCTAACCTACACATCTTTGGACACTAAGGGACAATTTAGCATGGCCAATCCACCCTAACCTACACATCTTTGGATACTAAGGGGCAATTTAGCATGGCCAATCCCCCTAACTTACACATCTTTGGACACTAAGGCACAATTTAGCATGGCCAATCCCCCTAACCTACACATCTTTGGATACTAAGGGGCAATTTAGCATGGCCAATCCCCCTAACTTACACATCTTTGGATACTAAGGGGCAATTTAGCATGGCCAATCCACCCTAACCTGCACATCTTTGGATGCTAAGGGGCAATTGAGCATGGCCAATCCCCCTCACATACATCTTTTGAACGGAGGAAACCGGAGCACCCGGAGGAAACCCATGCAGACACACCAAGGACAGGAATTGACCCCAGGTCCCTGGTGCTGCAAGGCAGCACTGCTAGCCACTGTGCAAGGTTGCAACAGCAATAGTCACATCTGCTCGCTCAGGGTGAGTGTAGCATGTAACCATGCTAATCATAGTTTCAAGATAATTAAGTAGCCCTTCCTTTCTTTTAGCATTTTGAGCTTAACAGGACGAGATATCAATTAGTGAAGCTTTGTCACCAACGTGTTCTGGATGATGGCTGTGGTTTGCTCTGGGAAGGTGGAGCCACTCGAGCCGGACAGCAGACCCCCGAAAGCGACCACCCCTTAGTCCGCGAAAAGGGGTGATTCCCCGAAAGCATCAACCCCCTCAGACTCCAAGGGTCGACAGCTGCATGTTTTTAGCTGTCCAGATCACCAACAACCTGTCCTGGCCTCCCCAACACTATAGTTAAGAAAGCCCCACCAGCTCCTCTGCTTTCTCAGAAGACTAAGGAAAGTTGGCATGTCTGCTATGACACTCACCAACTTTTACAGATGCCCCATAGAAAGCATTCTTTCTGGGTTGTATCACAGCTTGGTCTGGGCTCCTGCTCTGCCCAAGACCCGCAAGGAACTACAAAGGGTCATGAAGGTAGCCCAATCCCATCACGCAAACCAGCCTCTCATCCATTAACTTTGTCTATACTTCCCGCCGCCTTGGGGAAAAGCAGCCAACGTAATCAAGGATCCCCAGTGTACCCACACATTCTCTCTTCCACGTTCTTCCGTCAGGAAAAAGATACAAAAATCTGAGGTCACGTACCGACTCAAGAACAGCTTCTTCCTTGCTGCTGTCAGACTTTTGAATGGACCCACCTCGCATTAGAACATAGAACATTACAGCGCAGGACAGGCCCTTCGGCCCTCGATGTTGCGCCGACCAATTAAGAAAAAGCAATGACCCTCTAACCTAAACCATTCCCTTTAAGGTTGATCTCTCTCTGCACCCTCGCTGTGACTGTAACAGTACATTCTGCACCCTCTCCTTTCCTTCTCTATGCTTTGTCTGCACAGCACACAAGAAACAATACTCTTCACTGTATCCCAATGCACGTGACAATAATAAATCAGGTCGAATCAAGATAGCCAAGGCGTCCACAAAGAACTGAGAGGATCTGATGGTCTTTCTTACGTTTGAAGGGAGTAGCGTGGTTGAGGGAGTTCTTGTGTATCATCTGGGGGGCGGAGGCAGTGGTGGTGGTGGTGATTTGCACCGGTGGAAGAACACTGCTCTTCACCACCTCCTCGGGCTTCGGCCGGATCTCAGGATTGGCAGGCTCCATTGCCTTCAGTCGGATCAGATTAGTGTTCTGGAGGAAGTTAACTGGGGAGTTAAAGGAGGGTGACACTTTTAGTTACACTGGGGAGCCAACTTTCTTCCTTCCCAACCACCCTACCCTTCCGTCTCATTAATCAAAATCCCTCCAGTGGCATAGCAGGTTAGCACTGCTGCCTCACAGCACCAGGGACCCGGGTTCGATTCCAGGCTCGGGTCACTGCCTGTGTAGAGTTTGCAGGTTCTCCCTGTGTCCCTGTAGATTTTCTCCGGGTGCTCCGGTTTCCTCCCACAGTCTGAAACACGTGCACATTAAGGTGGACTGGCCGTGCTAAATTGCCCCTTACTGTCTAAAGATGTGCAGGTTAGGGTGGATTGGCCGTGCTAAATTGCCCCTTACTGTCTAAAGATGTGCAGGTTAGGGTGGATTGGCCGTGCTAAATTGCCCCTTACTGTCTAAAGATGTGCAGGTTAGGGTGGATTGGCCGTGCTAAATTGCCCATGCTAAATTGCCCCTTACTGTCTGAAGATGTGCAGGTTAGGCAGATTGGCCGTGGCAAATTGTCCCTTAGTGTCAGGGGGACTAGCTTGGATAAATGTGTGGGGTATAGGGATAGGGCCGAGGTGGGATTCTTGTCCGTGCAGACTTGATGGCCAGAATGGTCTCTTTCTGCACTATAGTTATCTGATTCCACAGGAGAAGCCATTCACCCATCAAGTCTGCACCAACTATTACCCAGGCATAGCCCATAACCCCACGTATTCACCCCATTAACCTATATATCTTTGGACACTAAGCGACATTTTAGCACGGCCAATCCACCCTAACCTACACATCTTTGGACACTAAGGGACAATTCACCATGGCCAATCCACCCTAACCTGCACATCTTTGGACACTAATGCACATTTTAGCACGGCCAATCCACCCTAACCTACACATCTTTGGACACTAAGGGACAATTTAGCACGGCCAATCCACCCTAACCTGCACATCTTTGGACACTAAGAGGCAATTTAGCACGGCCAATCCACCCTAACATACACATCTTTGGACACTAAGGGACAATTTAGCACGGCCAATCCACCCTAACCTACACATCTTTGGACACTAAGGGACAATTTAGCACGGCCAATCCACCCTAACCTACACATCTTTGGACACTAAGGGACAATTCAGCACGGCCAATCCACCCTAACCTACACATCTTTGGACACTAAGGGACAATTTAGCACGGCCAATCCAACCTAACCTACACATCTTTGGACACTAAGGGACAATTCAGCACGGTCCATCTACTTGACGTGCACATCTTTGGACACTAAGGGGCAATTTGGCATGGCCAACCCACCCTAACCTACACATCTTTGGACACTAAGGGACAATTTGGCATGGCCAACCCACCTACATCTTTAGACCGTGGGAGGAAACCAGAGCACCCAAAGAAAACCCACACAGACATGGGGAGAATGCGCAAACTCCACACAGACTGTGACCCAAAGCAATCGAACCTGGGTCCCCAGTGCAGTGAGAAAGCAGTGCTAATCCGTGCCATCGTGCTACCCACATCTATCATTATTGCTTCCCACCCCGCCCAGCAGTCCCCCCCCCCACCCCCTTCAAATCTTTGCAACTTCTTCCACTTCAAATACTTTTCCCTCTCCTTTGAAAGTTCCTCTATGAATCTGCTTCCACTGCCCCTTCAGGTACCCTTCCAGATCATCACAACTCGCTGCATTTAAATAAAAATTCTTCTGATTCCACCTGCCGCCCAGCATCTTCCCCCTTAGCTTTCTCTGCTCTGATTACAATCCCAGCACCTACTCCACCGAAAGCCCCTCAGCCTCTTTCATTCCTCCCCCATCAATACTACATAACTAGAACTAGCAGCAGGACTAGGCAATGTGGCCTCTTGAGCCTGCTCCATCATTCAGTAAGATCACGGCTGATCTCTTCACAGGCTCAGCTGCCAAAAAGCCGCCCTCTCTCTCTCCTTAATCTCTTTACTGTTCAAAGTCCCTGCCTTAAAAACATTCAATAAGGTGACCTCAACTGCTTCACCGAGAAGGGAATTCCACAGATTCACAACCCTTTGGATGAAGAGGTTCCTCCCCAACTCGGTCCTAAATCTGCTCCCCCTTATTTTGAGGTCATACCCCATTAGTTTGAGTTTCACCCGCCAGTGGAAACAACTTCCTATTCCCTTCATAATCTTACATAACAAAGAACAAAACAGCACGGGAAACAGGCCCTTCGGTCCAACGAGCCCGCGCCGCCATCCCGATGTTCCCATCTCTACCCGCGATCCCTGTCTATGTTTATAGATCTATGGATTAAAAACCAAATTTGAGACAATTTAGGGAGAATTTGTTTTGCCAATTAGCCTAAGAGCACATCTTTGGGATGTGGGAGGTAACCAGAGCACCCCGAGAAAACCCATGCAAGCACGGGGAGAATGCGCAAACTCCCACAGACACAGGCCCCAAATCCATGTATCCGCACAGCACAGCGATAGTCACTGAGCTGTCGTGTTCCCCATCAAATGGTCCAGGTCAAGCGTACACTAACAACGTGAAGCACTAGGATACTCTCAGAAAAAAAAATCCAAGAGCAGCCCTCTCACGACCCATCGCATGTACGCCCCTTGTTAGACAACAAGGTGGACCAAAGCACCTGTAGGATAAAAACAAGTACATCAATATCATCATCTATTTACACACTTCCCAGGGACTCCCAAGGCTCATGATCCCTACTTTAAATCAGTTTTCTATACCCCTCCATTCCCATTCTGTTCATGTGCCCATCTAAGTATTTCTATAGAAACTATATGTTTCTACAAAATCTCCCAAGAATTCTTCTCAATTCCAACTGAGTATAGCCCCAGTCTCTCCTCGTAAGCCAGTGTCACTGGATTGGATCACAGGGATGACCTGCTTACCTAACTTGTGATCGTGGTTCGGCAGCTGAAGAGGATGCGGATGGTGGAGGATGCTGGGCTGGCAGTGGGGGTGAGGCGGAGGCCGAGGCGGGGCCGGGGGCTGGATGTGGGAGTGGGGGGGCTGCGACGACGGCAGCGACGCCATGGGCTGGGTCAGGCACTTGGGCTGCAGGTGGGACTGGGTGGGGCTGGTCTGCGCCGGCGACTTCTGGGCGACGGGCGGCACGGTGCTGCGGATGGTCACCGTGGCCGGGATGACGGTGGTGACCGAGCCCGGAAAGGCGTTGGTGGCCGGCCGGATGGACGTCACTGGCGACCACAGCTGGGGGACTCCCACCGCCGACTTGACAAACTGCGTGGCCGCTGGGGAGGGAAGGTCAAAGAGAGAGAGAGAAAAAAAATTAACTCTTGGTTTAACAAAGAATTACGATGCACAACATTTCATTGTTGGCAAAATCCCTATTGTAGAGGAGGCCATTCGGCCCATCGAGTGTGTACTGACCAGAACCCCACCCAAGCCCTGTTCCCGTAACCCCACTGGGTCGGATCTCAAACAAACAATGTCGAGGCAGAGTACAAGAACGAGGTAGAGAATCTGGTGAACTGGTGCAGCAACAACAATCTCTCCCCCAATGTCAACAAAACGAAGAAGATTGTCACTGATTTCAGGAAGCGTAGTGGAGAACGTGCCCCTGCCTCCATCAACGGGGACGAAGTAGAAAGGGTCAAGAGCTTCAGGTTCTCAGGTGTCCAGGTCACCAACAACCTGTCCTGTTCCCCTCTTGTCGACGCTGCAGTTAAGAAAGCTCCACCAACAACCCCTACTTTCTCAGAAGACTAAGGAATTCTGGCACATCGGCTACAACCCTCACCAACTTTTACTGATGCACCATGAAAGTATTCTTCCCGGATGTATCACGGTTTGGTAAGGCCGCCGCCTCTCAGCTCCAGGGACCTGGGTTCGATTCTCAGTGCAGGTCACTGTCTACGTGGAGACTGCACATTCTCCCTGTGTCTGCGTGAGTTTCCTCTGTGATTTCCTCCCAGAGTCCAAAGGTGTGTAGACATACTAAATTGACCCTTCGTGCCCTGGGATGTGATGGTTTAGAGGGATTAACAGGATAACTAAGTAGGAATAGGGTCTGGGTGAGGGATTAACAGGATAACTAAGCACAAATTCGGTCTGGGTGAGATTGTTGTCAATACAGACTCAATGGGCTGATCGGCCTCCTTCTGCACTACAGGAGGACGGAGAGTCTGGCCGGCTGAGGATCAACTCCACGGAAACCCAAAAACTTGCTTCCCCTGGATTGTCAAGTTGCCATCAATGGAAGCAAGAGTACTCCCTCCCCCACACCCGGCCTAACCTATCACTTCACCATCCTGGAGTTCAGTAAGTTGCGAGGCAGCTGGGTTTACCACTGCTGTAGGTGCCACACCAGGAACAGGACGATCATCCAACAGCCATCGTACAACAGGAACATCATCCTTCCACCAACCTACCAGGCCCACTGCTCCACGTACCTGGTACTAAAGTCAGAGGTTTAGTCTGGTACGGGACTGTGCCCTGACCACCCTGCACGTTCAGTACAATCCCAACCGGATTCTGTACGGATCGCAGATCTTTCATGGTGAAGCCCTGGGGGAGGAGGGGAAAGCAGAATTAAAATAGAGAACTGGAACAAGTAAACAATAAACTTGTTAAAACATGCTTTGAGACGGTTAAAAGCAATGCAAACGGGGACGGACAGTAACAATGCAGGGGTCACGTGCACGCACTTTTGGTCTCCTTACTAAAGGACAGTACATTTCTCACGGAGGGTGTGCAGCAAAGGGGGATAAGGGGGTTTTCCGGTGCAGTTGAGGAGAACGGACCTTTACAGCTTCAGGTTTAAAAGAACGAGAAGGGATCCCTTCCCACTTGAGCCCACCAATGCCTCTACTTTCTCTGAAAACTAAGGAAATTCAGCATGTCAACTACGACACACACCAAGTTTTACAGATGCCCCATAGAAAGCATTCTTTCACAGCTTGGTTTGGGCTCCTGCTCTGATCAAGACTGCAAGGAAACTACAAAAGGGTAGTGAATGTAGCCCAATCCATCATGCAAACCAGCCTCCCAACTATTGATCCCGTATCCCGCTGCCTTGGGAAAAGCAACCAACAGAAGTAAGGACCCCGTGCACCCTGTTGGGAAAAAGATATAAAATTCTGCTTTCTTCATAAAGTTTTCAAACTGAAGTACTGGGTGTTAACCTGGGGCAAAGCACAGAGGGGATCACAGAATTCTATAGTGCAGTAGGCGACTCAGCCCATCGCGTCTACACTGACCATAACCCACCCAGGTCATATCCCGATATCTCCACTTATTTGTCCTGCTAATCCCCCTGACACGAAGGGGCAATTTATCATGGCCAATCCATCTAACCTGCACATCTTTGGGCACTAAGGAGCAATTTAGCATGGCCAATCCCCCCTAACTCTAAGTGAGTCAGAGATACAGTGACATTGATGGATATGGTGGTGGATTGCGAGTGGGGTGAAGGGGCTGGATCCTGAGACTGGTGTTTTTTTTAAACAAAGACGGGAATATGTGGGTAACGGGCTGAAAGCTTTGTACTGACTTGCAGAAATCCCTCCCCATGTAATACAGTCTGAGTCACCAACACCACAGCAGGTTCTGTTCTACCTTCTAGGCATTGCTGGTTAGGCTCAGCAGTTATTGTCCATCCCTAATCACCCCTCAAGATGGTGATGCTGCCACCTTGACCCACTAAGGTGTAGGTACACTCACAATGCTGCTGGGGAAGGAATCTGGGATTTTGACCCCAGCGACAGTATAGGAACGGCCAATATATTTCCAAGTTGGGATGGCAAGTGGCTTAGAGATAAACATGCTGGTGTTCCTTATGAGTCTGCTGCCCCTTGTCCATCTAGATGCTGGAGGTTGCAGGTGTCCTGTGAGTGTTTGGTGGGGGACAGTGTAGAGGGAGCTTTACTCTGTATCTAACCCCGTGCTGTACCTGTCCTCGGATGGGGGGACAGTGCAGAGGGAGCTTTACTCTGTATCTAACCCCGTGCTGTACCTGACCTGGGATGGGGGGACAGTGTAGAAGGAGCTTTACTCTGTATCTAACCCCGTGCTGTACCTGTCCTGGGAGTGTTTGATGGGGGAACAGTGTAGAGGGAGCTTTACTCTGTATCTAACTTGTCCTGGGAGTGTTTGATAGGGGGGACAGTAAGTTCCTGACATGGTTATAATCTGAAGCCAACCTTTGGAGTGACCATGTCTGTGGTAGACTCGACTCCTGCCGTTGGGTATCCCACCCCATCTAGAACCTTCCACAGTGAAGACGAGGAAGATTCTCTTCTTACTTGAGTGGTGATGAAGATGGGCTGCCCTGACACGTTGCTGGTCGCTCCGGTCTTGGCCTCCTGCAGCACCTGCATGGCAGTGGGCGAATACATCGGTGGCACTGCCATCTGGGAGCTGAGGCCTGGCGGATTCTGGGCCACGATCAGAGGTTGTCCGCCCGAGTTCATGAGCGGAGCACCGACTGGAAAAGAAGGACATGGCTGTAAGCGCTGGACTAGCCTGATTAGCAACACAGAAAAAACACGGCACAAACAGGCCCTGCGGTCCACAAGTTGTGCCGAACACGTCCCTACCTATTAGGCTTACCTATAACCCTCTCTAAGTTACATGTACTTATCCAAAAGTCTCTTTAAAAGACCCTACTGAATCCGCCTCTGCCACCACTGCCAGCAGCACATTCTACGCACCCATCACCCTGTGAATGAAAAGCTACATCTCCTCTGTACCTACTCCCCAGCACTGTAAACCTGTGCCTTCTTGTAGCAACTATTTCAGCCCCGGGTAAAAGAAAACATTAAGATTCAAAACTCCCCATCGGGAGGGGATAAATAGTAACGTACACTGAACTTCTGTACATAAATATTATCATACAATCACTCCATTAGAACCAATTACCTTTCCTCCTGTGCTGAGAGATATTAGGGCAGCTCAGGTGGCAGTGGTGGGGCAGTGGGGCGGGGGGGGTTGCCCGCAGGGGCAATGGGAGGGAGACAATGGGATGCTCAGGGACTCGTTGGGGGAAGGGGAGGAGTGTGCCCATGGGGACGGTGTAAACATAGACAGGGATCACGGGTAGACGTGGGAACATCGGGGTGGCGGCGCGGGCTTGTTGGGCCGAAGGGCCTGTTTCCCGTGCTGTTTTGTTCTTTGTTCATGGAATAGTGCCTGTGGGCACCGGTTTTTCTGTTGGGGGGGGGGGGGGCGCAGACTGGTGCCCGCGGGATGCATTCAAATAGGTCATTCAAAAGTCTGACAGCAGCAGGGAAGAAGTTGTTTTTGAGTCGGACGGTACGTGACCTCAGACTTTTGTATCTCCCTCCCCCCACCCCGAGGGAAGAAGGTGGAAGAGAGAATGTCCGGGGTGTGTGGAGGGGGTCCTCGATTACGTTGGCTGCTTTTGCCCGAGGCAGCGAGAAGCGTAGGCAGAGTTGGTGAATGGGAGGCTGGTTTACGTGATGGATATTGACATCTCGGTGCGGCAAGACTCGGAGCCAGTGGGTGACAGGTGAACCGACTTTGTTTCCTCGTGCTTAACTCGCACACAGTGCTGCGTGAGCTGAAGGCAACAGAGTTGAATTTGAGGGAGCAGCCAGGAGCACGCTGGAATAGTCATGTGAAAGCGATAATTAATGGAAGTGTGATTGGGGCTTCCGGCAGGAGCGTGGGCCAACCACAGAGAAAGCAGCAACTGAAGAACACCCACTTTATGTTCCTTCATTCAGAGGTGTTAAAAGTTTATTTTCTTGGTTTCACAGGCCAGCTTAGGAAGTTACTGTGAAAATCCCCCTAGTTGCCACATTCCAGCACCTATTCAACTACGCCGAGGGAGAACTTAGCAACGCCGACACACCCTAACAAGCAACATCTTTCGGACTATGGTAGGAAACCGGAACACCCGGAGGAGACCCACACGTGGAGAACGTGCAGAATCCACACAGACAACGCCCAAGACAGGAATCGAATCCAGGTCCCTGGCGCTGTGAGGCAGCAGTGCTAACCCACTGTGCCGCCGCGTCATTCTGGGAGGTGAGGGTGGGAAGTATGGGTAAACCACAATACCCAGAAAGGCATTACTGACAAAATATAACTTTACTTACCATTGCTGTTTGGAGAGAGGACAGCGAGCATAGTCTTCTTCTCGACCTCATTATTCTGCGGATCACTGATGCTTGTAGGAGCAGCTGTGGGCTTTGCACCTTGTAAAAAAAATATTACCCCTCAGATTCTCTCTGGCGTTTTCAATACAGCATATGCGCCCCCCCCACCCTCCTCTGCATCTCCTCGATTCCCCCCTCCTGGTGACACCCTGGAGAGCAGCCAGTTGTTATTTTTGCCCTTCTTAGTATTAGTCCTGGATTTCGCAGACTTTTGTCAAGTGGCGCAGCACCATTTGCTGGATCTGCCACGGGATCCCCCACCAAGTGCTGGCCAGCAACATAAAAGATTGGTTAGGCTACATTTGGGAGTATCGCGCGGAGCTCTCCTTCTGCCACGCTACCAGAAGGAACTGGAGGGAGTGCAAAGAAGGTTCAGCAGTGGCACAATGGTTAGCACTGCTGCCTCGCAGCCCCAAGGACCCAGGTTCAATTCCTAGCTTTGGTCACTGTCTTTATGGAGTTTGTGTCTGTGGTTTCCCCCCACAGTCTGAAAGACATGCTGGTTAAGGTGGATTGTCTGTGCTAAATTCTCCCTTGGTGTAACCCGAACAGGCGCCGGACTGTGGCAACTGGGGGATTTTCACAGTAACGTCATTGCGATATTAACGTAAGCCGACTTGTGACGCTAATAAATTTTAAACTTTAGGTTAGATGGCTTGGCCATTTTAAGTTGTCCTTTAGTGTCTGAAGTAGTACACGTTAGGGTGGATTGCCTGTCCTAAGTTCTCCCTCGGTGTACTCGAACAGGCACCAGAGTGTGACGACTAGGGAATTTTCAAAGTAACTTCATTGCAGTGTGAATATAAACCTACTTGTGACTACTAAATAGGCTTTACTTTAAAGAATGTTAAAAGCAAAATACTGCTCTGATGAAGGCTCATTGAGAATCGAAACGTTAGGTCTATTCTCTCTCCACAGATGCTGTTGCTCCTGCTGAGATTTTCCAGTATTTTTCTGTTTATCAGGATACTGCCTGGTCTCAAAGATGTTGACTATGAGGAGGGGTTGAATAAACTGGAACCGTTTGCACTGGGAGGAGGCTGAGGAGAGCCCTGGTAGAGGTCTACAATGATAAAGGTTCATGATGATGAGTCACAGACAGGTTGGATAGTCGGGGAAGGAGGGAGAGTGGGGTACAGGTTTCAGGCGAGAAGGGGAAGTTAAAGGGAGAGGTGCACGGGAGGTTTCTCACACAGAGTGTGGTGGATCTGAAATGCACTGCCAGAGACGGTGATGGAAGCAGCCACAATACCAACATTTCACAGAAATCACTTTAGTACAGAAGGAGGCCTTCAGCTTGCACCGACCACAAATCGACCCACACGTTTACTCTGCTAATCCCCCGACACTAAGGGGCGATTTAGCATGGCCGACCCACCTAACCCGCACATCTTTTGGACAGCGGGAGGAAACCGGAGCACACAGAGGAAACCCACGCAGACACAAGGGAGAACGTGCAGACTCCACACAGACAGTGACCCGAGCCAGGAATCGAACCCGGGTCCCTGGCGCTGAGAGGCAGCAGTGCTAACCCCAGTGGGCCACCGTGCCGCCCGCTCAGAAGGTGCTAAGTGTCTGTGGCTCCCTCCCTCAAAAGTTGGTGTGAGCAGAGTTTTTGAATATTTTTAAGGCAGAATGAAATAGATTCTTGAGTAACGAGGGGGCTAAAAGGTTATCCGGGGAGGGGGATGTGCAGAGATTTTGAATATTTTTAAGGCAGAATGAGATAAATTCTTGAGTAACGAGGGGGCTAAAAGGTTATCCAGGAAGGGGGATGTGGGATTGAGGTTATAATCGGATCAGCCACGATCTTAGTGAATGATGGAGCAGGCTTGAGTGGCCTCAGCCTGCCCCTCATTCATACATTTGTGTGTCACAGGACAATGTTAAGCAGCCTCTCGCACTGAGGAGAATTCTCTCAAGAGAGAGCCCAAACAGGCAATTAGGATACCAACGTGAATTGTCCCTTAGTGACCAAAGCTGTGCAGGTTAGGTGGATTGGCCACGCTACATTGGTGTCAGAGGGATTGGCAGGGCAAATACTTGGAGCTCCGGGGATAGGGCTTGGGTGGGATTGTCGTTGGTTCAGGCTCGATAGACTGATGGCCTCTTTCTTCTCTGTAGGGATTCTATGATAGGAATCAAAAGGTCAACTGAAACTCTGCTACCACTGCCCCGATCGAGGCCTCCTGAGCCAGCTAGGGACCACTCACTGAACCAGCACGGGCATTTCCTCGTCTCAAAAATTACCTGTGCTGACGTTGTTCGTCACGGACAGCAACATGCCACCGCCGGTGTCGTCCACCACATCGTCTTCTATCATCTGCCACGGCTCCAGCTCCTCCTCCTCACACTCCATGAACAGGTCGGTGTCCGCCATGTTTATACCACCTGAAAAGATGATAATGTGGATAACCTCAGCGACGTGCAGCCACAAGCCATTTAACAGGCCACCCTGCGCATGCGAAGACGAGTCATTCACAACTACACGCTCCAAGTAAACACACACGCTGCCACTTTTTTTAAAATACTTGCGAGACTGCCAAACCTTGACGAGAGTTTGATCTATTGTACACACAGATTCCTAAAGCAATCGTAAAGGTTATCACCAAAGCTCCTTTAACAGCACCTTCCAAATCCGCCACCTCTACACCATGGAGAGAGAGAGAGAGGGGGGGGGGGGGGGGGGGGGGGGGGGGAGCAGACGCAGTTCCCCTTCCGAGCCACTCACCTTCCCAACTTGGAAATACATTCATTCATTACGACTGGGGTCAAAATCCCGGAACTCCCTCCCCAACAGCACTGTGGACGTACCTACCTCACACACGGAGACTGACTGATGTTCGACAATAATCCTGAAGCAACCTCCCCAACAGCACAGTGCGTATACGCGCCCTACTGAGTCCTCAGAACATCAGGACACCACCTTGTACCACACCAGCACCTGCCTTTCCCGGCAATATGTACATATGCTGGCTCGTACCCGACTAACATCAAGCCTGACCACAAGCAGCCCACCTCTACGCAGCAACTCTGGCAATCCAGAGTATACCCTTTTCCTTGCAAAGTGTTTTGTCAGGAGTGTGATCGGACGCAACGTGCACACTCTGGACGATTCACACCACCCGACCCATCTGGATTATTTCCTCCAACTCTTAACTTCTTGCATGACCCAATGCAGGCCATCTCCTTGCATGACGCAGTGCCAATTGTACAGGTAGTGCAGAGTGAAGAGACACTTCACCTCCACCACCTCCCCCATCCTGCCCACTCTCCACCAAATATGTCCTTTCCATCTAGTCGATAGCAATTTTGTCAACCAGATTGCACGATTGAACTGAATGGATGACAGCCTTATAAGCTGCAATCAGGACGAGATCAAATATGCCATGGGTGGCACAGCGGGTTTGCACTGCTGCCTCTTGGTGCCAGGGACCCGGCTTGGGTCACTGTCTGTGTGGAGTCTGCATTTTCTCCCTCCGTGTCTGTGTGGGTTTCCTCCAGCTGCTCAGGTTTCCTCGTGCCCCTTAATATCAGGGGGACTAGCTAGCATAAATTCCTAGGGTTATGAAGAGAGGGCCTGGGTGGGATTTTGGTCGGTGCAGATTCAATGGGTCGAATGGCCTCCTCGCACACTGTAGAAATTCTATGATTCCATGATTTAATCGATCGCCCGTGCTTGCAATACTAGGATGTCAATAAGCGAGATCTCTGGCTGAGTAGGGATCCGAGTCTATGCAGGGGGAAGCCCTGCTGCTGACTGGACAGCCAGACTGAGGAAAATGCAGAGGACAGAACGCCAGAAAGTTAAAACAATAAGGAATCAGCCCACTTCGGACCAACGTTACCTATCTGTGGCAGCGGCAAAAGGGACTGCCAGTCACAGATCAGCCTGTCTAGCCACAACATCCAATCCAGAAGAGTCGTACACCCCCGCACGCAAGTCATCAAGCTCCTCACTCCCAAGCTACAAAGATGCCACAATGACAGGTTTTAATCATTTCAGAGTATTTGACAAAATGCAGAGAACTTTCCAGGGCAGAAACAGGCCATTCGGCCCCTCTGGTATTTCTACTCCACACACGAGCCTCCTCCTAAGTCCTCTTCGATAGTTGAGTTCAGGAAGCTTAGTGCAAAATATTCTCCTGTCTACATCGACAAGGGACAAAGTAAAAATGGTCGAGAGCTTCAAGTTTTTAGCTGTCCAGATCCCTCTGCATCAACATCATAGTTAAGGAAGTCCACCAACACTTCTAATTTCTCAGTCAGCTAAGGAAATTTGTTATCTGTTACGATTCTCACCAACTTCTACAGATAAATGGTATGCTTTGTCTCTACAGTGCGCAAGAAACAATACTTTTCACTGTATCCCAATACGTGACAATCATAAATCAAATCCACATACTCTCACTCCTCCCGTGGGAACGAGTCCCACACTGTCCCCCACTCTGCCAGTGGGAGCAAGTCCCACATTTCCCCCCCCATGGGAGCGAATCCCCCACTCTGATAAAAGATCTCTCTCCTGAATGCACGATTAGATTCATTTGTTGGAGGTGGGTATCACTGGCTAGGCAAGCAGTTGTAGAAAACTGATTTAAAATGGGGATCATGAGCCTTGGGAGTTCCCTGGGAAGTGTGTAAATAGACGATGATATTGATGTACTTGTTTTTATTCTACAGGTGCTTTGGTCCACCTTGTTGTCTAACAAGGGACATACACGCGATGGGTCGTGAGAGGGCTGCTCTTGGATTTTTTGAGAGTATCCTAGTGCTTCACGTCGTTAGTGTACGCTTGACCTGGACCTTTCGATGGGCAACACGACAGCTCAGTGACTATCGCTGTGCTGTGCAGATACATGGATTTGGGCCCTGTGTCTGTGGGAGTTTGCGCATTCTCCCCGTGCTCACGTGGGTTTTCTCCGGGTGCTCCGGTTTCCTCCCACGTCCCAAAGATGTGCTCTTAGGCTAACTGGCAAAACAAATTCTCCCTAAATTGTCTCAAATTTGGTTTTTAATCCATAGATCTATAAACATAGACAGGGATCACGGGCAGAGATGGGAACATCGGGGTGGCGGCGCAGGTTCGTTGGACCGAAGGGCCTGTTTCCCACGCTGTTTTGTTCTTTGTTCTTATTGCCCATTCCTAGCTGCCCCTGAGAAGATGTGGCGAGCTGCCTTCTCAAAACACTGCAGTCCACGTACCATACGCTGACACAAATCAGTGCCTCACTCCGGCCATTTCAAAGGACAGCTGAGAGTCAGTCAAATCACGTTGCTGTGGCTCCGGAGTCACACGTAAGCCAGACCGGGGCAGGGACGGCAGATTTCATTTCCTAAAGGGAATCAGATGGGTTTTTCCGACTATGGGTCATCAGTAAATTTGTAATTCCAGATTTTTTTTTTAAACTGAATTCAAATACTTCCATTGCATTAAGACTGCAAGGAAGTTACTGTGAAAATCCCCAGTCGCCACACTCTGGGTGCACTGACCGAGCAGGAACCAACCAGCACGTCTTTTGGACTGTCGGGGGAAGCCGATGCATCCAGAAGAAACCCACGCAGGGGAGAACGTGCATTGCCTTGCTAATCCGCTGACACTAAGGGGCAATTTAGCATGGCCAATCCACCTAACCCGCACATCTTTGGAACTGTGGAAGGAAATCCGCACAGACATGGGGAGAACATGCAAACTCCACACAGACAGTGACTTCAGCCAGGAATCAAACCCAAGTTCTTGGTGCTGTGAAGCAGCCAGGCTAACCACTGTGCTGCCCATCGCTAACCTCACTTCTCTGCTTTTTAATTCCACCCCTTAAGAACCGAACCTCAGTGTTTGATCTGTTTTATAAATATGCAAAAACAGCCGAGCGTGTCCATAGCTCTTCCTGAAACAGCACTGGCATTTGAGGCCAATGAACTAAATATGAATCTGATTTCCAACTACAAGTCCTGCAACATAAACAGAAGTACAAATATTGCAAGTTTATTTATTAGTCACAAGTAAGGCTTACATTAAAACTGCAACGAAGTTACTGTGAAATCCACCAGTTGCCACACTCTACGTGCACTGACCGAGCAGGAACCAACCAGCACGTCTTTTGGACTGTCGGGGAAGTCGGTGCATCTGGAAGAAACCCATGCAGAGGAGAACGTGCAAACTCTACCCTAGCCAGGAATCAAAGCTGGGTCCCTGGAGCTGTGAAGCAGCAGTGCTAACCATCGTGTCGTCCCCAAACTGGAGTATTATATATTCCATATTTTATACTGGAGTAAATATTGGGAGTATTATCTTTGTTCCTTAAGCACAACAAAATTTCACAATGTGACAAACTTTTTTTTCACGTGAATCTGCTTTTGCCTATACTGTGCTCCTCATCTTAACTGGACAGCTGACAGTAGACATTAAGAATTAGATAATCTCCTTTGGTCTGGCCGACATGAAGAGGAGGTCAGCAAATTCAGAGCACAGTGAACGGTGTACTCGACCGAACCAATGTCTGCTGTGTCTCCCTCGTTGGTTGCTATAGGCTGCACAAGTCCAATGAAGGTTCTCTGTGGTTACCCCGCGACAATTACGAACATGCTGACAACACCACTGTCGTGGGTCAGATCTCAAAACAATGACGAGGCAGAGTACAGCAAAGTGATAGAAAATCTGGTGAACTGGGGCAATGAAATAATCTCTCCTTCAACGTCAACAAAATGAAAAAGATTGCCATCAACTTCAGGAAGCGCAAAAGGAGAACATTCCCCTGTCTATCAATGGAGATGAAGTAGAAATGATCAGGAGCTTCACGGTTTCATGGCATCTTGTCAAACATCTTTGGGAAATTCAAATATACATCGAATTTATTCACCCTGGTGGTCCTCAAAATGCTCCAGTGAATTTGTCAAAAACGATTTCTCTTTTAGAGAGCCATGTTGACTCCGATCCAATTCTGTTGCCATTTTCTAACTGTCCTGTTACGAACAAGAGGATGAAGGGAGCTAGCCAGAGCAGCTGCTCTGTGACAAAAGGCAGCGTGTCATAAATATGTCAAAACAGAACCAAGTCTGACTCAGACTCCAGATTCACAACAGCAATAGAACTGGTGTAAATAAAGTGGTTCCTATCTCACACCAACATTCACACCCTACACAACAGCTGGTCATCCCATTCTGCAACCGCAGTGAGAACACTGATTCAATGATTCATCTATGTTGGGCTGACATGACTGAGAACTTACATAGAACATAGAACAATACAGCACAGAACAGGCCCTTCGGCCTTCGATGTTGTGCCGACCAAAATAAAAAGCAATGCCCCTCCTAACTAAACCATTCCCGTCTCATCCATATACTTATCAACTAACCTCTTAAACGCCACCAAACTTGGCGCATCTACAACAGCTGCAGGCAGGGCATTCCACTCCCTAATCACTCTTTGAGTAAAGAACCTACCTCTGATATCCGTCCTATAACGCATACCCCTTAATTTAAAGCTGTGTCCCCTCGTGCTAGCTTTCTCCATCCTAGGAAAAAGGCTATCACTGTCCACCCTATCTAAACCTCTAATCATCTTATATGTTTCAATAAGGTCTCCTCTTAACCGCCTTCCTTCTAACGAAAACAACCTCAAATCCCTCAGCCTCTCCTCATAAGACCTGCCCTCCATAACAGGCAACATCCTGGTAAACCTCCTCTGTACCCTCTCCAATGCCTCCACATCTTTCTTATAATGCGGGGACCAGAACTGCACACAATACTCCAAGTGCGGCCGCACTAGAGTGTTGTACAGCTGCAACATGATGCTGCGGCTCCTAAATTCAATCCCCCTACCAATAAAAGCTAAGACTCCATAAGCCTTCTTAACAACTTTATCCACTTGACTGCCTACTTTCAGGGATCTATTGACACATACACCAAGATCCTTCTGTTCCTCAACACTACTAAGAGCCCTACCATTAGCCCTATACTCTACACATTTATTGTGCCTGCCAAAGTGCATTACCTCACACTTTTCCACATTAAACTCCATTTGCCACCTCTCGGCCCAGCTCTGAAACTTGTCCAAGTCACTCTGTAAACTATAACACCCCTCTTCACTATCTACCACTCCACCGACTTTAGTGTCATCTGCAAATTTACTGATCCATCCCTCAATACCCTCATCCAGATCATTTATAAAAATTACAAACAGCAGGGCCCCAAAACAGACCCCTGAGGCACACCACTCGTCACCGAACTCCACGATGAATATCTCCCATCAACCACCACCCTCTGTCTTATATCTGCCAGCCAATTCCTAATCCAATTAGCTAAATCACCCTCTATTCCACACATCTGCATTTTCTGTAGAAGTCTTCCATGGCCCACCTTATCAAAAGCCTTACTAAAGTCCATATATACTACATCAACCGCCTTACCCCCATCCACCTCTCTGGTCACTTTCTCAAAAAACTCAATGAGGTTAGTAAGGCATGACCTACCCTTCACGAAACCAGTTGTTAGTGAACTTAGTTCACTAACATCTACCACCTCTGCAGGACACAGTGGCAAAGTGGTTAGCACTGCTGCCTCACAACGCCAGGGACTCGGGCTCGATTCCCGGCTTGGGTCAATGTCTGTGCGGAGTCTACACCGGGTTTCCTCCGGGTACTCCGGTTCCCTCCCACACTCCGAAAGATGAGGTTATGTGGACTGACCATTCTAAATTGCCCCTTAGTACTCCGAGATGCGTAGATCAGAGGGATTAGCGGGTAAACGTTAGGGATATGGGGGTAGGACCTGGAGGGGATTGTGGTCGGCACAGACTTGATGGCACTGATCTTTCTGCACTGCAGAACTCTTTGAACGAGCCAAGTTCCCAGCCACATATCTCACGTTTACACGACAGAATTTGATACCAGTTCCGAAAGGGGAAACAGTTTTCAATTATTGCTGAAAGGAGAGGGTTTTAAAAGCTTATTTATTCTGGTCACAAGTCGGCTTACATTAACACCGCAAAGTTGCTGTGAAAATCCCCTAATCGCAACACTCCAGCGCCTGTTCGAGTACAGAGGGAGAATTTGGCATGGTCAACACACCTAACTATTACGTCTAGAGACGCACATTGTCAAAGCTTTTCATCTTACAGTCAACAGACAGATGCCAGAATTCCAAATTTTATAACAATTCATACTACAAGAGAAAAGGGGAAATCGATTCTGAAAGACCAAGCCCCAGACCCATGTGCAGGCCCGAACAGCTGAAAGAGATCAATATACCGGATGGGGGTTTATATCCCTGACAACCTGGTCATTTTGTGGTCACTGCCACGGAGACTGGTTTATTGCTGATTTATTTAATTCACTGAACTCGGATCCACCCAGCTGCCGTGGTCGGGTTTGAAGTCAGGGTCTCTCAATCAGCAGTCCTGGCCTCTGGATTACTGAGTCCAGCAGTAGAACAACTGTGCGACAAGAAAATTCACAAAGCTGCTGGAATTATAACCCAAAAAGTTGTTTTTTTTAAAAAAAAAATCAGACATTATGTAAGAGCTTGCAGCGCACGAGCACACAACTCGACTTGACAGAACTGGGTCATTTTTAAAAATGATCAATAAGATTCGCTTTCTAAACCTTAAAATATGTGGAAAGTTACACAAGTTGTCTAAAAAGGGTGACTGTAAGATATAGGAACAGAATTAAGCTACTTGACCCATCGAATCTGCTCCGCCATTCAATCATGGCTGATATTTTTCTTACCTCTGTCTCCTGCCTTTCCCCATAATCCCTGACCCCCCTTACGAATCAAGAACCTATCTCTGTCTTAAAGACACTCAATGACCTGGCCTCCACAGCTCTCTCCGACAAAGAGCTCCACAGATTCCCCACTCTCTGGCTGAAGAAATTCCTCTCATCTGTTTTAAAGGATCATCCCTTTAGCCTGAGATTGTGCCCTCTGGCTCTAGTGTTTGCCTAGTTCTGGGAACATCCCCTCCGTGTCCACTCTGTCCAAGCTTCGCAGTGTCCTGTAAGTTTCAGTAAGGTCTCCATCCTTCTAAACTCCAACAAATACAGACCCAGATTCCTCAACCGTTCCTCACATAGGCTGTAGCGTTTCATATGACGTGGGGTGAGCAAGCGACTTTCTGGATGTCAGAGTTCAGAGCTTTGGTCTTGCAAAAGGCCATTCAGCCCTTCCGGTCTGTTCTGCCATTCAAATAAGATCATGGCTGATCTGTGACTCAACTCCATCTGCCCCCTTTGCCCCTCAATACCTTTGCTCCATTTTTACATCTGCCACCTTCAATTACAAGTTAACCTCCAGCATCAATTGCCATCAGCTGAAAAAATTCCAAACTTTTCCCACCTTTTGCGAGCAAAAGTGTTTTTAAATTTCACTTCCGAAAAGGTCCGGTTTTACGTTTCAGTCACTGCATCCCCCCCTCCCCCAAAACTTTATTAACTAGCAGAAGTAGTTTCTTTCCATCGACCCCATCAGCCCCCTTCACTTCCTAAATTCTGGCAAGAGCAGCCCTAGTTTGTGTAATGCGCCCTCGTAATTCAATGAATCCAGCTATTGATCTGGTAAATCGACATTGCACTCGCTGGCCTTCCAAGGCCAATATCTCCTCCTTAGGACGTGGAACCAGAACTGCTCTCAGTAACTCTAGGTGTATTAGCATCAGGGCTTTGCACAGCTGATGTGTGACTCTTACTCTCCTGTATTCTAACACTCCAGATACAGTAAGTAGTCTCACAACACCAGGTTAAAGTCCAACAGGTTTACCTGGTAGCATGAGCTTTCGGAGCATTGCCCCTGATGAAGAGGCAACCAAATAAACCTGTTGGGAGTTTAACTTGATGTTGAGAGACTACATACTGTGACTACCCTAGTCCAACTCCACATCATCAACCCTCCAGGTAGAAAGGCCTGGTTTCCATTTTAATGATTGTGGTACCTAACCATGACGTTTTAAAAAAAGTGTTCACATTAGCCCCCCAAGAACCTGTCACACCTCTACCTATTTCCACCATCCATCAAGTTCAAAATAAGGTTTATTTATTAGTGTCACAAGGTCCATTGGTCTCTTAAATCTGCCCCACAAGTGGAAGATGTGGTCAAGAAGGCATATGGTGTACTGGCCTTCATTACTAGAGGAATTGAGTTTAGGAGTCGCGAGGTAATGCTGCAACTTTATAAGACCCTTGTCAGACCCCACTTGGAGCACTGTGTGCAGTTCTGGTCGCCTCACTATAAGAAGGATGTGGAAGCTATTGAGAGGGTGCAGAGGAGATTTACAAGGATGTTGCCTGGATTGGAGGGCATGCCTTACGAAGATAGGTTGAGAGAGCTAGGTCTCTTCTCCCTGGAGAGACGAAGGTTGAGAGGCGACCTGATAGAGGTTTATAAGACGTTGAGAGGTATAGATAGAGTGGATTCTCGGAGGCTATTTCCCAGGGCTGAAATGATCGCTACGAGAGGACACAGGTTTAAGATGCTGGGGGGCAGGTACAGAGGAGATGTTAGAGGTAAGTTTTTCACCGAGGGTGGTGAGTGAATGGAATTGGTTGCCGTCAATGGTGGTAGAGGCAAACTTGCTGGGGTCTTTTAAGAGACTTCTAGATGAGTACATAGGATTTAATGGGATTACAGATAGTTCTGTGGCCTGGTAGGTATAGATATGATCGGCACAACTTGTGGGTCGAAGGGCCTGTTTGTGCTGTAGTGTTCTATGTTCTACAAGTTGGCTTATAATAACGCTGCAATGAAGTCACTGTCAAAATCCTCTAGTCGCCACACTATAATGTCTGTTCAGATATACCGAGGGAGAATTTAGCACCGCTAATCCACTCAACCAGCACAACTTTTGGACTGTGGGAAGAAACCGGAGAATCTGGAGGAAGTCCACGCAGACATTGGGGAGAATCTGCAAACTGCACTCAGACTGTGATCCAAGCCAGGAATCAAATCCGGGTCCCTGGCGCCTCGAGACAGGGCTAAGCCACTGTGCCACCCCCAATCTCCACGTGTTTGGCAGAAGGTTTTGAGTGCTACAGCTTCTAACTCAGAGTCAAGTCAAAGTCTCTCTCCAGGACTTCAGGGAGTACAGGAGACTGCCTAATTATGCAACCTAACCAAATTGTTTTAACAGCTGAACACTACCAGAGGCCCACATTTCATTTGGAGGCATTAGCTCAGACTGCGACCGAGGCCTGTACACACAAGAGCAGAACCGCACTGCACTCTTTTACCTCAACACGCTGAATAGCGCAGCAGTGAGGCTTATTGAATGACCAACGAGTAGTTCATAAGCCATCAAACCCCAGCTGGAGAAGTTCTCAAGTGGTGTCAAGACCGGACACAGAAACAAATGTAGAAACTTACACAGAAACTAGAAGCAGGAGGAGGCCATTTGGCCCTTCCAGCCTGCTCCCCCGTTCATTTTGATCATGGCTGATCATCAAATTCAATATCCTGATCCCCCCTGTCATTCCCCCCCCCCCACATCCTTCGAATCCTTAAGCCTCAAAAGCTATATCCAATTTCTTCCTGAAATCAGACAATGTTTTGGCCTCAACTACTTTCTGCGGGAACGAATTCCACACATTCAACACTCTCTGGGTGAAGAAATCTCTCCTCAGCTCAGTCCTAAAAGGTTGACCCCCTCATCCTCAAACTCTGACCCCCTAGTTCTGGACTCCCCCCACCATCGAGAACATTCTTTCTGAATCGACCCTGTTAGAATTTTATAAGTTTCTATCAGATCTTCTCTTATTTTTCTAAATTCCAGTGAATATAATCCTAACCGACACAGTCTCTCCTCATATGACAGACCTGCCATCCCAGAAAGCAGTCTGGTAAACATTCGCTGCGTTCCCTCCAATAGCAAAGGCATGCTTCCTCAGATAAGGAGGCCAAAACTGCGTACAATACTCCAGGTGTGGCCTCACCAATGCCCTGTACAATTGCAGCAACAGTAACAAGTCTAACAATACCGGTTTAAGTCCAACCGATTTATTTGATAGTAAAAACACCCCTAGACCAATATTCAAATCCTTTCCCTATGAAGGCCAACATACTATTTCCCTTCTTTAATGCCTACTGTATCTGTGTGCTTACTTTCAGTGACCAGACACACACAGATTTCAAGGTCTTGCTGAGTATCCACCTCTCTCAATTTACACCCATTCATAGAACATTACAGCGCAGAACAGGCCCTTCAGCCTTCGATGTTGCACCGACCAATTAGGAAAAAGCAATGACCCTCTAACCTAAACCATTCCCTTTTCGTCCATAAACTTATCTACTAACCTCTTAAACGCCACCAAACTTGGCGCATCTACAACTGCAGCAGGCAGGGCATTCCATACCCTTACACCCTCTAGGTAAACAGCCTATCTCTGACATCCGTCCTATAACTACCACCCCTTAATTTAAAGCTGTGTCCCCTCATGCTAGCTTTCTCCATCCGAGGAAAAAGGCCATCACTGTCCACCCTATCTAAACCTCTAATCATCTTATTCAAATAATAATCTGCCCCCTTATTTTTGCTACTTAAATGAGTAACTTCACATTTATCCACATTATTCAGATGCCCACCCACTCAGCCTGTCCAAATCATACTGAAGCATCTCTGCATCCTCCTCACTGCTCACCCTCACATCCAACTTTGTATTATCTGCAAATTTGGAAATAATACATTCAGCTCCCTCCTCCAAATCATTAATAGAACATGAACAACTGGAAGTTCCAGTACAGATCCCATCAATGCCTGACTGCCAATCAGAAAAAGACCCATTTATACCAACTCTTTGCTTCCTTTCTATTAACCAGTTTTTTAAAAATTCTATTTCAAGCTATTACCTGCAATCCCACGTGCTTTAACTTTACATAGTAATCTGTTGTGTGAGAACTGGTTGAAGGTATTTTGAAAATCTAAATAAACCACATCTACCAGCTCGCCCTGGTTAACTCCACCAGAAGTTTATTTATTAGTGTCACAAGTAGGCCATTGTGAAAATCCCCTGGATTGTCAAGCACGATTTCCCTTTCGAAAATCCATGCTGAATTTGTCCAATTATACTACTGCTTTCCAATTGTTATGAAACCCTTGATAACAGACTCGAGCAACTCCCCCACTACTGACACTGGACTCACTGATCTACAGTACCCTGTTTTCTCTCTTTTTGAATAGTGGGTTTACATTAGCTACCCTTCAAACTGTAGGAACAATTTTAGAGTCTTAAAAAGTTTGCAAAATGACCACCAATGTGTCTACCATTTCCAGGACCATTTCTTTAAATACTCTCGGATAAAGTTCATCAGGCCTCGGAGATTTATCCACCTTCAATGCCACCAATTTCCCCAAAATTATCTCTCCACTCATGCTGATTTCCTTCAGTCCTCACTAAAACTTGCGTTTCTCCGGGACGTGGGGCAGCAGGTTGGCACAGTGATTAGCACTACTGCCTCACGGCACCAGGGACCCGCGTTCGATTCCCTGGCTTGGGTCACGCGCGAGTCTGACACGTTCTCCCCAAGACTGTATGGGTTTCCTCTGGGTGCTCCGATGTCTCTCCCACAGTCCAAAAGACGCGATGGTTAGGTGCTAAATCTCCCTCAGCGTTACTCAAAACAGTGCCAGAGTGTGGCGACAGGGGACTTCCACAGCAAACTTCACTGCAGGTAATGTAAGAATGCTTGTGACAATTAAACTTTAAATAGTATTTTCCTTTGCGAAGGTATGGATTTAAATCCTCTATCACCGAGATTTTAGACTCGTTCGGGAGAGGCTTGTAACGTCCAATGCCATCGCAGAATATGTTCTACGGCCTCACCCGTGTGCCAGTAAAACTCAGGCCCACATTCAGGTTTGGCAATGACACGTGACTGAAAACATGTTACGTTAGCCAGAAACCCTCACTGATGTTGAGCGGACACTGGGAAGGAATCTCTGAACAAGGCCCAAAGGAGCTGAACAGTCAATGGCATCCCACCACAGCTCATTCTACACGACAATGACTACCCTTCAAGTAGATTCTCGTGGGTGAAACACTTTTCACTTGGATGACAAGCTGAGGAATGCAAAGCTTTTGTTCAAACTCCCTCAGCCTTTTCCTTTGTCAGGGTTTGCTTCTCCCAATTTTAATTTTAAAAATCACTCTGTCTCGTTCTGGGTCATCTCCACCTCCCCACCGAAAAATTGGCCAGGTAAGTCTCATCGCTTGTCCCCGAAAATGCCCTGGGTTGTCTCAGTGAGTAGACAAGTCAAGGATAAAGTTAACAGTCACATTTTACACATCAGAACAGCCATTGCACTTCAATAATGTTCTTTCTGCTGGCTTGTAAAGTGCTTTAACGCACCTGCTGCCCTTGGGTGGTGCTCCACACATGCCAGGGCAAAAGTAAAATATCGCAGATGCTGGAATCTGAAACAAAAAACACAAAATGCTGGAAAATCTCAGCAGGTCTGACAGCATCTTTGGTGTAGAGATGCCGGCGTTGGACTGGGGTAAACTCAGTAAAGTTTCAAAACACCAATTTTAAATCCAACCAATTTATTTGATAGTAAATTCGCGAGTTTTCGACACTATGTGCCTTCTTCAGGCAAATGCAGTGTTCTGGTCTGCATAGCACTCGTACCAACACAGACGTCACAGATTGCTGATAGAATGCGAATTCTTACATCTAACCTGCTATTCAAGTGTTAAAGTGGCTAACAATGTGTGTGAAGGGAATCCTGAACATTGGTTAGAGAATTGTGTATTTTCTCCAGACAGCACAGTAAGTGAGGTTTTTGCTAACCCAGGCAAGTTACGGGGGTTACAGATAGGGATCTTGGCTTCATGCCACTATCTGTAACCCCCGTAACTTGCCTGGGTTAGCAAAAAACCTCACTTACTGTGCTGTCTGGAGAAAATACACAATTCTCTAACCAATGTTCAGGATTCCCTTCACACACATTGTTAGCCACTTTAACACTTGAATAGCAGGTTAGATGTAAGAATTCGCATTCTAATCAGCAATCTGTGACTGTCTGTGTTGGTACGAGTGCTATTGCAGACCAGAACACTGCATTTGCCTGAAGAAGGCACATAGTGTCGAAAACTCGCGAATTTACTATCAAATAAATTGGTTGGATTTAAAATTGGTGTTGTGAAACTTTACTGAGCATCTGTGGAGACAGAGTCGAGCCATTCTCTCTCCACAGATGCTGTCAGACCTGCTGAGATTTTCCGATACAAATGCAAGCCTTTCTTTCTGTCTAGGACAGCACAGTGGTTAGCTCTGTGCCAGGGACCCGGGTTAGATTCCCGGTCACTGTCTGTGCAGTCTGCACGTCTTCCCCACGTCTGCCTGCGGGTTGCCCCTGGGTGCTCCAGTTTCCTCCCACAGTCCGAAAATTCTCCGTGTTACCCGAATAGGCGCCACAATCTGGCGACTCGGGATATTCACAGTAACTTCATTGCAGTGTTAACGTAAGCCGACCTGTGATGCTTGTAACTAAATTGTCTATTCAGCACCGGGCGTACGACAGAATGGCCGAAGCCTTCTAGGACAAGCGGAGGCCGGAGAGGGACAGGGATGGTGGCACCCTTGTTTTAACACTAGTGCTTTGGTAGGTTCAGTTTCATGCACCGGTAAACCTCTGACTTCCATCTGGCAAAAGCGGGACACTCCAGTTACAACCTGCAGAGATTAGAGCAAGAAGTCTCACAATATCAGGTTTAAAGTCTGACAGGTTTATTTGGTACCGCAAAGCTTTCGGAGTCTTGCTTCTCCTTCACGTGAGTGAGGAGTTGTGTTCACAAACAGGGCATATACGGACACAAACTCAATTTACAAGATTGAGAACATCTAACCATTACCTTGTAAATTGAGTTTGTGTCCCTGCATGCCCTGTTTGTGAACACAACTCCTCACTCGCCTCAAGGAGTGAGGCTCCAAAAGCTTTGTGCTACCAAATAAACCTGTCAGGCTTTAAACTGGTGTTGCGAGACTTCTTACTGTGCCCACCCAAGTCCAACGCTGCCACCTCCACATCACATCAATTAAAGACAGAAATACTGCCAACACGCCTGTAGTATCTTGTACGACACTCAAAATGTCAGTGCATGTGCAGATTACGTTAAAAAAAAATACCCAATAAATCAGGACGTTTCTGAATAAAGCTCGTAAAAACCATTCTCCCACCCAAAACACACTGCATTGCAAAAATTGATCTGGGTGATGCTAAATAAGGTAATAAGGTGAACATGTAGGTTCAGAGAATTCCCACAAATGCAGGAGGCCATCCAGCCCATCAAGCCTGCACCTGCTCTCCAACAGAGCCCAAACCCCATTTCCGTAATCCTACATGTTTACCCCAGTAATCTTGGATATTGCTTAGTTAATAAAACTAAACATTAGTAAATTTGCAGATGACACTAAAGTCGGTGGAGTGGTAGATAGTGAAGAGGGGTGTCATAGTTTGCAGAGGGACTTGGACAAGTTGCAGAGCTGGGCCGAGAGGTGGCAAATGGAGTTTAATGTGGAAAAGTGTGAGGTAATTCACTTTGGCAGGAATAACAAAAGTGTAGAGTATAGGGCTAATGGTAGGACTCTTAATAGTGTTGATGAACAGAGGGATCTTGGTGTATGTGTGCATAGATCCCTGAAAGTTGGCAATCAAGTCGATAAGGTTGTTAAGAAGGCATACAGAGTCTTAGCTTTTATTGGTAGGGGGATTGAATTTCGGAGCCGCAACGTAATGTTGCAACTGTACAAAACTCTAGTGCGGCCGCACTTGGAGTATTGTGTGCAGTTCTGGTCCCCACATTATAAGAAAGATGTGGAGGCATTGGAGAGGGTACAGAGGAGGTTTACAGGATGTTGCCTGGTATGGAGGGCAGGTCTTATGAAGAGAGGCTGAGGGATTTGAGGTTGTTTTCGTTAGAAAGAAGGCGCTAAGAGGAGACCTTATTGAAACATATAAGATGATTAGAGGTTTAGATAGGGTGGACAGTGATAGCCTTTTTCCTAGGATGGAGAAAGCTAGCACGAGGGACACAGCTTTAAATTAAGGGGTGATAGTTATAGGACGGATATCAGAGGCAGGTTCTTTACCCAAAGGGTGGTTCGGGAGTGGAATGCCATGCCTGCAGCGGTTGTAGATGCGCCAAGTTTGGTGGCGTTTAAGAGGTTAGTTGATAAGTATATGGAAGAGAAGGGAATGGCTTAGTTTGGCGGGGCATTGCTTTTTATATTGGTCGGCGCAACATCGAAGGCCGAAGGGCCTGTTCTGTGCTGTAGTGTTCTATGTTCTAAACAATCAGCCCGCACTGCGTGGCAGAGTGGAAAGAAAGATTTAAAGTTTATTTATTAGTCTAACAAGTCAGCTTACATTAACACCGCAATGAAGTTACTGTGGAAGTCCCCTAGTCGCCACACTCTGATGCACATTGAGAGAGAATTTATCGCAGCCAATGCACCCTAACCAGCACGGCTTCCACATGGTGATCCAAGCCGGGAATCGAACCCAGGTCGCTAGCGCTGCAAACAGTGCCTCCTTATCTCAAGGGTCTTGTTTGCGGCCAAGCTTGGGAATTCCCTGACAAAGTTAAAGTTTATTTGTTAGTCAAAAGTAAAGCTTACATTCGCATTGTAATGAAATTACTATATAAAAAAAAGCTAACTGTTCAGCAATTCCCATCCAGCACACTTTGGACATCTCACATGGGTTCAATCAGTTAGAAAGATGAGCATCTGGTGAAAACTGTTCCGCAAACAGAACACGCCAGGACCACAATGTCTACAGGTGACCAAGCTCAAGTCAAACAAAGCCTGAATGTTGACTTAATCACTAGCCTGCCCCATCATCTCAAGCTTGCAGCCTTGGAGAGATACATAGAGTCCCCACAGTACAGGAAGCCATTCAGCCCATTGACAGGATTGCGGTCGGTATACAATCTAGGCCCCATTCCCATAACCCCACATATTTACCCTGCTAATCGTCCTGACACGTGGATCAATTTAGCATGGCCCTATCCACCTAACCTGCACATCTTTGGATACTAAGGGACAATTTAGCATGGCCAATCCACCCTAACCTGCACATCTTTGGACACTAAGGGGCAATTTAGCACAGTCATTCCACCTAATCCACACACCTTTGGGTACACTAAAGGACAACTTAGCACGACCAATGCACCCTAACCTGCATGTCTTTCAGACAGTGGGAGGAAACCAGTGCACACGGAGGAAACACACGCAGACATGAAGGGGGGAGAACGTGCAGACTCCACACAGACAGTGACCCAGGGCCAGAACTGCACCCAGGTCTCTAGTGCCAAGAGGCAGCGATGCTAACCGTGTCGCCCACAGACAGACAACAGTGGGTCAAAATGCTGTGTGATTTCAAGAAGAAATTATATATAGCTTTAGGGGGGCTAAAGAAATCAAGTGATATGGGGGAAAACGAGGGATCAGCATATTGAACATGACGATCAGCCATTATCAAAATGAATAATGGAGGAAGCGAGAATGGTCGAATAACCTTCTCCTACTTCTATTTTCTATATTTCAACGTGGGATGTATCGTGCGCTTTGCATGCACAACGCACGCGCGCTTACCCTGCAGGATCATCAGTTAGCCATTGGATAATTACAGAAACTTGCCACTTCTCATCCATCACATCAATGGTGATCAACATATAGAAGCCACCAACACCTCTTTCAAATTTTGACACAAAAATGCAAATCATTGTGTGGCGCGGGAGCAGACGCAGGACATTCGGCCCATCAGGCGCGCTCCACCACCAATGAGATCGCGGCCACCCGCGATCTGGTGGGTCTTGCCACGCAGACAATACTTTTACGGGATTTGATAAGAATTAGAGCTGTTTTTACCCAACAGGAGTGTGTGATAACAACAACAAAATGAGGCAGATGCTGGAAACAGAAACTGAAAATGCTGGGGGGGGGGAATGAAAATACAGCGGGTCTGGCAGTATCTGTGGAGAGAGAAACAGAGTTAACGTCAAGCCCATATGAATATCATTTCGGCTGAAAAACATTAATGCTGTTTCCCTCTTCTACAGACATTGCCAGACCTGCTGAGTTTTTCTGAGAATTTTTGTATCATCTATGACGCTGGTTATAGTGATTCGGAGGTGATATTCTTTTCCAACAAGCATGGAAAGCACCAGTGGAGGAGATTTTGTGTGGGGAATTTAGGGGCAGCACGACGGTTAGCACTGATGTCTCAGAGCTCCAGGGACTCAGGTTCGATTCCCAGCTTGGGTCACTGTGTCTGTGTGGCGCTTGCACGTTCTCCCCATGTCTGCGTGGGTTTCCTCCAGGTGCTCCGATTTCCTCCTGCAGCCCAAAGATGCGTGGATTAGGTGGACTGGCTGTGCTAAATTGGCTCCGTCTCCAAAGATGGGCAGGTTGGGTGGATTGGCCGTGCTAAATTGTCTCAGTCTCCAAAGATGGGCATGCAGGTCAGGTGAACTGGCCATGCTAAATTGCCTCTTGGTGTCCCAGGAAGCATAGGTTAGGGGGATTAGCAGGGTGAATGTATGAAATTACTGGAGTAGAACTGGGTGGGATTACGGTCAGTGCAGACCTAATGGGCTGAATGGCCTTCTGCTGCACTGTCGAGATTCTATGATTCTCTGAATATCGCACGCCGTAACTGTAATAAAACGCAAACATCGTATTTTGTTTCTTTTCTAAGAAAACATAATGCTTTCACCCAAGATCGGTCTCGGAGACCGGACAAACATAGCTCAGGCTGACATTTCATGCTCTCATTCAACAATTGGGAGTTTATACCTTCCAAGCATAATACATTCAGAGTCTTACGATTCAATGCTTAAAAAAAAAGTCTTATGACTTTTAAACGATTGCATTCAAGATCACAAATTTGCATTTATAAGGGTATTTTAATTGGCTCATCCTGTTACGCGTGGGAAAAGAATACCAATTGACAGTCTTATTTCTCATCTGGCCCAAGTTCACTTCAAACTACTTCCTCTGTGCAACTGATTAATAAATTGCAAGCTAATTTATTGCAAACAAATCTCCCGCAGCTTAACATAGGGGCTTCTCAAAACTTTCAGAAAAGTATACCACCACTTTGAATAAAACAAAACAGTTATAGATCATCCGTCTCACATTAAGATGGAACAGGCACATCATCAAATTTTGTACACAAGGCATTATTATGAATGCTTGCAGATCGTCCATGGCATTGCTCTCATTAAGACAGAATTGCTTGTGACGGGCGTAAATATTTGTAATCAACTTCTTGAGAAATACTTAACTTTGTATAATATCGCTGAGAGGCCCAACTAAAAAATTTCCACAATTATGAAAAATTAGATGGCATCCGCTCCAACGTAAAACTGAGCCATGCCAGAGAAATATTTATAAACATTTGTAACAGTGCATGATATCCAACCTCCCATTATCAACTATGTCCTCTCTGTTTTAACAGGAGCAATGCCACAAAGGTCTACAAGCTTGTGTAATAATTCAGTGCATCAAAATCTTCTGTCATTCTAAACGTTGTGTCCTCTCCAACTTAACATGAGCAAGGCCACAGATATTCATAACAATGCCTTGCATTCAAGATTCCTGTTGCAGTGAAGTGTGTGTCCTCTACATCTGAACAACAGCAATGCCACGGATGATCTACATTCAATAATGTCTTGCATTCATAATTCCTACCATTATAAAAAGATTTCCTCTCTTAACATGAGCAATGCCACCAAAGATCTACAAACTTGTGCCATAATGCACTGAGGCCAAACCCTGCGTTATTACAAACTACGTGCCTCTCTCCATTGTAAGGAGAGTAACTCCACGCAAGTTCTACAAATATTCGTAGAAATGCGCCAGTCTCAAAATATTTGCCATTACAAACTAGGTGCCATCTTTAACTTAACTGGAGCAATGCCAAAGGAAAATCGACCGTACACCCTTGAATTTTCTCTTAAAACCAGGCAGCACGGTTAGCACTGCTGCCTCACTGCGCTGGGGACCCGGGTTTGATACCTGGCTCAGGTCACTGTCTGTGCAGAGTCTGCACATTCTCCCCATGTCTGCATGGGTTTCCTCTGAGTGCTCCGGTTTCCTTCCACCGTCCCAAAGATGTGCAGGTTAGGGGTACTGGCCATGCTAAGTTGTCCCTTAGTGTCCAAAGATGTGTAAGTTAGATGGATCGGTCATGCTGAATTGCCCCTTAGTGCAGGGCGGGGGTAGGGGGGTCTAACTAGGATAAGTGCAGGGGGTTACGGAGAGAGAACGTGGGTAGGACTGTGGTCAGTGCTGACACAATGGGTCCAAATGGCCTCCTTCTGCACTTCGGGGATTCCACGCAAGGCTGCAACCAAGTTTGTAACAGAGCAAATTTTACAAAAAAAACAAACAAACAGCGCACGTGAACGCACCAAACAAACACACGACAAACTCGAGGCCCATCACGCCACCATCGTGGAAAAAGGAATCTGTGGAACAAATCCAAATCGCACTCTTAACACACGTGCGCAGATTAAACAATTAAGATTGTGACACAAACCGACCACAGAAAAGCGTCCTTGAGCTTCTGATTATAGATGTTCGGATGAAGCTGCCTCTTGTATCGGCACATTAAGGTTGGAACACTGCTCGTTCCTGTGGACAATCCTCACACCTCAACCCCTAAACCATACGAGGTGACTTTTGCGTCCTCTTGCGGACTCCCGACTTGGCGCCACATGAATGGCAATATCTCAAACCCTCGTGCCAGCAAGGGAATCGCTCCTGGAATGGCTCAAACAAAATGGCACCAAGACACTCTGCATGTTGAACATTGTCACCGCAGCTACATTGGCGACGAGAATAAATCCTTCTCTATGCAATAGATATTTGGGCGGGGGGGGATCTCCCAAGAATGGCACCAATTTTCACACAAGAAAACACCTAAAGGAAACACAATATGTACCACGAACATACACCGCGGCTGCCTACCAATTGGCAAAACCCAACCCGCACACCGATAGACCGCGCCTCCCATCATGCCCGCCTCTCCGAATGATCTAACACGACCCGCGGACATCGAAAGCAACCAAAACCTTTATCCGATTCCCACAGAAGCATTCCTGTCCCATCTACTCCCGCCACCTGCAAGAGGAGTCGGTTTTTAGGTGGGCTGGCTGGCTGGGGTGGGGGGGAAACGAAGAAGAAAAGTAATTACGATTCTTCCCGTTAACGAAACGCAAATCCCGTGCACTCACACCAACCCCCACCACCCCCCCCAAGGCCGCAAAATGAAACGCAGAGAGTCGTCCAAAGAAAGCCCTCTTGCGAGGGAAAAGAGAAATAAGTGGCGGTAGGGGGAAGGGTAAAGAGAACTTAGCGGCAGTGAGGGAGCGTGGTAACAAGGATGAAGAGAGAATTAAGCAGCGGTAAGGGAGCAGAGTATAGAGGACGAAGAGAGAAGGTTAAAGAGGTTGTGGCAGAAAGAGAAAAAAGGAAAACTAAAGGGATTACAGGAGAGGGGAAAAAAGGAGAATTAAAGGGGTTACAGGGAAGAGAGGGAAAAAGTACTGTGGGGAAAAAGAGAAAAACAGGGAATTTAAATGGTTAAGGGAAAAGAGAGAAAAATAGGAGAACGTAAGAGGTTGTGGGGAAAAATGAAGGGTTATGGGAAAGAGGGGGAAAAAAGGAGAATTAAAAGATTTACTAAGAGGGAAAGAGAGAATTAAGGGGATTACGGGAATAGACAGGAAAACAGAATTAAAGGGGAAATAGAGGAAAGCAGAGAATTAAACATGTTACAGGGAAAGAGAGGAAAATGGAAAATTAAAGAGGGTAGAGATTAAAAAAGGAGTATTGAAGGTATTACAAGGGAAAGAGCAAAAAAGGAGATTTAAAGGGGGAAGAAAAAAGTAGAAAATTAAACGGGTTACAAGGGAAAGAGCGAACTAGAGAATTAAAGGAGTTAAAGGGGAAAAAGAACAATTCATAATTAAGGGAATAGAGAATAAAAATGAGATTTAAATGGTTTACAGGGGAAAGAGAAAAGTCAAATTAAAGGGGATAGAGAATAAAATGAGAATTAAAGGGGTTATGGGGAAAGAGAGATAAGTTGAATTAATACAGGGGTAGAGAATGAAAAATGAGAATTAAAGGGGGAAGAGCAAAAAAAAGAGAATTATTGGAAGGAGAATTAAAAAAAAAGAGAATTTAAAGGAAAGAGAATTAAAAAGAGAGAATTAAGGGGGGGGGACAAAATCTTTGCAACACAAAGATGCACTTTGCAAAGGATGCAATTCTCAAATTGTTCTTTTTTATCAATAAACAAAAAAGCAAAATACCCGGAGAAAAATAAGAGGGGATTTTAAGAATAGGGGATAAAGAAAAATTTGCATGCACAGAAAAAGCAAATCAAAAAAAGGCAACACAAAGAGAATTTTTACCTGGATGTTTGTATTGTTTTTGTGCGTGCTTATTTTCCTGGAGGAAAGGAGAGAGAAAGAAAAAGGTGGGATGGAGAAGGGGGGAGGGTGGCAGAAAAGGATGATTTATATAAAAAAAAAGAAGAAAGTCTTTGCACTTTCAGGGTAAATGCAGCCTGCGGTCAGCCATGTTTTGAGAGAGGGGAGGGGATTAAGAGAGAAGGGAGGAAAGAGAGAAAAATAAAAATGTTTTGTGGAGACAGAGAGGGGGAAGGGGGGGGGAAGAGAGAGAGGGGGAAGGGGGGGGGGAGAGAGAGAGAGAGAGAGGAAAAAAAAATGTTGTCCTCCCGGGACAGAAAGCGGCTCATTCGACGGGGCGGGTGCGGATGGTGGGGAAAGCTGACAGGAAGGCCGGTCTGGGACGCTCTCCTCGCCGAGTTTGGAGGCTTTTCTGGTGCCTGCTGGCTGGGAGGCGGGCGGGCTTCCCCGCCAAGATGGCGGCCATGGCGGCGGCGGCAGCAAAGCGGCGCTTCTCCTTCTTCCCGCCTCCTTCACCCAGCTCTCAGCGATCCACACACACACACACTCACTCACACACACACACCCCCCCACCAAATTACACACACAATAATAATAATAATAATAATAAACATCCACCCCAGCCCGTCTTGTTATTACCCAGTCCTCTCACCTTGGCGTGGGGGAGGGGAGGGGATGGGAGGGGGGTGGGTTTTGGATTGAGGGGGTGGTGTTTTCCCTCGTTGTGTGTTAGGTGGACGACCCGTCACCATAATCCCCTCACCGTCTCCCTTGCCATCTCCCCTCACTATCACTCTTCACTCCTCACTGTCACCCCTCACTATCTTTCCCCTCACCATCTGCCCCATCCCCTTCACCATCCTCCCCGTCCATCTTTGCTCCTCCTCATCTTCCTCCCCCCATCATCTTTCCCCCAACCCTCACCATGATCCTCCCCATCTTCACTGCTCCCCCCAGTCCCCTCACCATCTTCTCCCATCCCCGTCCTCCCCTTTTCCCTCACCCCTCCTCCTCTTCACCGTCGTCACCTTCGTCCTCCTCCCCATCACCACCCTCCTGCCACCTTCACCAACCTCCCCTCTCCCCCATCCTCCCCTCACCATTGTACCCCTCCCTGTCTTCACAATCTGAGTCCCCCCCCCGCCACAATCCTGCCTCTTCACCACCCTGCTTCCCATTGCTATCAATTCCCTTACCAATCTTCATTTCTCCCTGGGAGTGGCAGGAGAGGGGGTGTTAGATCCTGAGACAGAAGGATAGAGGCTGAGAGACGCAATCTGATGGAAGTTTACAGAATTATGAGAGGCATGGTTAGAACGGCTAAGCGGAGTCTCTCTCACCAGAGTAGAAATGGCAATTATCAGGGTTTAAGGTAAAAGGGGGAAAGTTTAATGGAAATTTTGATTTGATTTATTATTGTCACGTGTATCAGGATACAGTGAAAAGTATTGTTTCTTGTGCGCTATACAAAGCATACCATTCACAGAGAAGGAAATGAGAGAGAATGCAGGATGTAGTATTACAAAAACTCAGAGCAGCCTGTGGTTATCAGCTTCCCACAAAACACATATTAATTATTACATCATGGCAACAAGCCTTTCTTTCTGCGAACTGGTAACGTTTCCACAGCGAAAGAGAAACAGAAAGAGATTTCCTTTCCAGCTTGCTTGTAAGATTGCCTCTAAGCCCCGCAGCCAGAATGAAACTAAAAGCTTTGGTTACCTGACCAGCCCACTGTCTTTAAGGGACACCGACATCACAACCATCTTGTCCAAAGTGTCTTGAAGCTCCTTAGTATCCTCCTCACAAATCCACCTAGTGTGGTGTCATCGTTAACCTTAGTTAGTCCAAGTCATTGAAATACACACAGTATCTTTCAAGGACAGATCCCTGTGGGACCCCACTAGTCACCTCCTGCCCCTTGGGAAAAGAGCTACTTCAATGAAGCCCAACCATACAGAAGGAGGGCCTTCGGCCCATTGAATCTGTACTGAACACAATCCCATCCAGGTTGTATCCCCCAACCCCATGCATTATCCAAGCTAGCACCACCCGACACTAAGGGAAATTCACCATGGCCAATCCATCTAACCTGCACGTTTAGACACTAAGGGGCAATTTAGCACTGCCAATTCACCTAACCCGCACATCTTTGGACACTAAGAGAAATTTAGCACGGCCAATCCGACTAATTACAAATCTTTGGTTACTAAGGGGCAATTTAGCACTGCCAATTCACCCTAACCTGCACATCTTTGGACATTAAGAGAAATTTAGCACGGCCAATCCAACTAATTACAAATCTTTGCACACTAAGGGACAATTTAGCATGACCAATCCACCTAACACATCTTTGGACATTAAAGGATAATTTAGCATGGCCAATCCCCCTAACTTGCACATCTTTCGGAATGTGGGAGGAAACCGGAGCATCGAGAGGAAACGCACGCAGAGCCAGGGAGAACGTGCAAACTCCACACAGACAGTGACTCGAGGCCGGGAATGGAACCTGGGTCCCTGGAGCTGTGAGGCAGCGATGCCAACCCACTGTGCCGCCCATCATTACTCCTCCTCTGTGTTTCCTGTATGCTAATTGCATCGTTAGCGTGCCTTGAAGAGTTTTTAAAATCTTGTTCTCAGTGGCTCTCATTGTGACATTGGGCTGTCTGTGAGGAGTCCTTTGACTGCTCCTTCAGTGGTTTTAAATGCCTTTGTTTATTTTTTACCTTGGGATTTACGTTTAAAGGGCTGCATTGCAGGAGGAAGAATGTCGGCAGGTCACGTGACAGGAGCTGCTTCATTTTTGGCTCTGAGCTGCAGTTTTCACTTTAGAAGGACAGTGGACATCAGACTGAAAGCAGTGTTTCTCACTGGAAATTCTGCTGGTTAACTAAAAGCCTGCCTGGAATTAGAAAATCTGCTGTTGGTGGCTTGACCAGAGTCTCTGGGAAGCCGAGCTGACATCAACTAAACGCGTCAGGAAAACCGTAGCATTCAGCCAAAGGACACAGTTCCGGCATCACGTGAGCATTAGTCTTCGCTGTGCCGAACCTGCGCAAAACTTACGCGGAGATGCCGGTGTTGGACTGGGGTAAAACAGAAAGGAATCCCGCAACACCAGCTTAGAGTCCAACTAGTTTTTTTATAGCAAATTCAGCAAGCTGTCCCTTCATCAGGTGGCTGGGAGTTCTGATCACACACAGGGCACAGAGACACAAACTCAATTTACATGCATAATGATTCGAATGCGAGTCCCAGCAGAGTTTCATAAACCACTTTGGAGTTGCTGACCTGAACCGCAGCATAGCCAATTCTCAATCCATGCCGATATCTTAGCCCCATCCCGGTGCCGAGGGAGTGCCGCACCACGGGGAGGGCCGGTGCCGAGGGAGCGCCGCACCGCGGGGAGGGCCGGTGCCGAGGGAGAGAGTGCCGTGCTGAATTGGTGGAGAAAGACGCTTGAGAAATGTAACTGTTTGAAAGTGTTATTTTATTTTCTGCAGTAAATATACAAACAATGATATCACAGCAAATCGATTGGAGATATCAGACAGAGACGCACTGGCGAACAAACAGCACTCTGAGCACGGAGAGAACATTTCTCACCATCCATTCTGTGTTCTTCTACTCAAACCCACTGAAATACAAAGAGAGAAGCGGTGTTACGATGAGGGAAGAGGGATAGCGAGAGGGAAGGCTCACCTCGGAGACCGTACAGTAGCCAGAAAACCCCGTTAACCCAGCACCCTGCTCCAGCCACTGGAGATCAGCTCACTCCCCCGCACCCTCAGTGTACAAACCGGGACACACTCCACGCAGGCTGGTGAAAATGAGAGACAGGCCAATGTGGAGGTGGTGTCGAGGGGAATTGAGGTGTTTGAGGGAAATTGCGTGTCCCTCCTGTCAAAAGACCCTGCCACAGGCATCAATCATACAGGGGGAACCAGACACTCTGGGGGTGAGGCCATTAACCAAAGAGATAGACACATTCAGGGAAAAAAGCATCTTTACATGGGAAACAAGGAGAACACGGGACTCACTCCCCACACGGGGAGCGGGGGGGCAGTGTGGGACTCGCTCCTGGGGGTACAGTGTGGGACTTACAACCCACACGGGGGGGGGGGGGGGGGGGTGGCGGTGGTACAGTGTGGGACTCACTCCTGGGGGTACAGTGTGGGACTTACACTCCCACAGAGGGGGGGGGGGGAGCAGGTGGACAGTGAGAGACTTGCTCCCGGCGGGACAGTGTGGGACTTGCTCCCACATGGGGAGTGGGGGAGAATGTGGGACCTGCTGTCACAGGGCGGGTGAGATTGAGAAGGGAGTTTGGAGGCTGCTGGGGAGCAGAGGCACCAGCACAGGAGCGGCCCCTTGATTCTTTCACCGGGTTGTTTGAGGGGGCGTCCCTGGGGCGAGTCTGAAATTTGGTGCCCATTCCCAATTGCCCCTTGAACCGAGTGTCTCGCTCGGTCACAGTGGGGGCACTCTGTATATCTTCTCTCAAGGTCTACTGCTCAAGTTGGAAGGCTGATGGTGAATGTGGGCTGGCTTTTAGACTATGGTGGGCATCACAGTCAAGGCTGATCCCATTCTCAGCTGGAGTGGCAGCACTTCCTGTGGACAGGGCAGGCTTTGAAATCTTGCCCGTCTCTCCCTCCTCTCAGCCAGGGTACTGAGGCCAACTAGGGTCCTTCCCTTACTTCTGGGCAAACTCAATAGGCTGAGAGTTGAACCTGGCTTTTAAAAGAAATGCTTCAAGAGAACGTGGGCATCGTTGGCTGGGATGGGTGGTGGGTGAGCCGCCATCTTGAACCCGTTGCAGTCCCCTGTATGTGGGGTAGGTACACCCACAGTGCTGTTAGGGAGGGAGTTCCGGGATTGTTAATGGACGTCAGTCAGTCCCCGTGTGTGTGGGGTAGGTACACCCACAGCGCTGTTAGGGAGGGAGTTCTGGGATTGTTAATGGACATCAGTCAGTCCCCGTGTGTGTGTGGGGTAGATACACCCACAGTGCTGTTAGGGAGTTCCGGGATTTTGACCCCAGCCACAGTGAAGGAACGGCCGATATATTTCCAAGTCGGGATGGTGAATGGCTCGGAAGTGGTGTTCCCCATGTGTCTGCTCTCCCACCCCCCTTGTCCTTCTAGATGGTAGAGGTGGCAGGTTTGGAAGGTGCTGTTGAAGGAGCCTTGGTGAGTCGCTGCGGGGCATCTTGTAGATGGTACACACGGCTGGCACTGCGCGTGGGTGGTGGAGGGAGTGAGTGTTTGTGGTTAGCGTGTCGATTGAGTGGGGCTGCTTTGTCCTGGATGGTGTTGAGCTTCGAGTGTTGTTGGGAGCCGCATTCATCCAGGCAAGTGGAGATTGTTGTTGGAGAGACACTCATCCGGGCAAGTGGAGATTGTTGTTGGAGAGACACTCATCCGGGCAAGTGGAGATTGTTGGTGGAGAGACACTCATCCGGGCAAGTGGAGATTGTTGGTGGAGAGACACTCATCCGGGCAAGTGGAGATTGTTGGTGGAGAGACACTCATCCGGGCAAGTGGAGATTGTTGGTGGAGAGACACTCATCCGGGCAAGGGAGATTGTTGTTGGAGAGACACTCATCCGGGCAAGTGGAGTTGTTGGTGAGAGACACTCATCCAGGGCAGTGAGATTGTTGTTGGAGAGACACTCATCCGGGCAAGTGGAGATTGTTGTTGGAGAGACACACTCATCCAGGCAAGTGGAGATTGTTGTTGGAGACACACACTCATCCAGGCAAGTGGAGATTGTTGTTGGAGAGACACTCATCCAGGCAAGTGGAGATTGTTGTTGGAGAGACACTCATCCAGGCAAGTGGAGATTGTTGTTGGAGAGACACTCATCCGGGCAAGTGGAGATTGTTGTTGGAGAGACACTCATCCGGGCAAGTGGAGATTGTTGGTGGAGAGACACTCATCCGGGCAAGTGGAGATTGTTGGTGGAGAGACACTCATCCGGGCAAGTGGAGATTGTTGGTGGAGAGACACTCATCCAGGCAAGTGGAGATTGTTGGTGGAGAGACACTCATCCGGGCAAGTGGAGATTGTTGGTGGAGAGACACTCATCCGGGCAAGTGGAGATTGTTGTTGGAGACACACTCATCCAGGCAAGTGGAGATTATTCCATCACACTCCGGACTTGTGTCCTTGTAGATGGTGGACAGGCTTTGGGGGAAGTGAATTAATCTCCGCAGGATTCCCAGCTTCTGACCTGCTCTGATTTTTAAGACTGCACCCCCCCCACCCCCTAAAGTCGCAGAAATATATAGCAGGGAAACAAGCCCTTCGGCCCATCTCCCCCATGCCAGCCAGGTTTGAAGTAGTCCTATTCGCTCACATTTTCTCCATCCAAATCCCTCTAAACCTTTCTCCACCCGTCTTTTAAAATGCTGCCGTTGTACCACCTCTACCATCCCCTCATTCCACACATGCACCACCCTCTGTGTGAATGAGTTGCTGCTCGGGTCCTCCCTTTCCCCTCTCACCTTTAACCCCTGCCCTCTGAGCTTTCTAAGCGGAGTTACCTGACCAGATGGGCAATCTCCCAATTCGTTTCAGTGGACAAGGGTCCCTCGATCTCCACGCCGGCCGCTGTCACAATCGCTATCTGATACTAGGAGGCAAACAACAAGGGGTTACGTCACTCGGGGACGAGGAATGGCCCTTCCGATCAAGCGTATTAGAACAAAGAACAAAACAGTTGGGCCCTTCGACCCAACGAGCCCGCGCCGCCGCCCTGATGTTCCCACCTCTACCCGTGATCGCTCTACACAGTTGGATTAAAAACCAATTGAGACAATTTAGGGAGAATTTGTTCTGCCAATCAGCCTAAGAGCACATCTTTGGGGATGTGAGAGGAAACCGGAGCACCTGGAGAAAACCCACGCCAGCACAGGGAGAATGCGCAAACTCCCACAGACACAGGCCCCAAATCCATGTGTCTGCACAGCACAGCGATAGTCACTGAGCTGTCGTGTTGCCCAAATGGTCCAGGTCAAGCGTACACTAACAACGTGAAGCAATGGGATACTTTCGAAAAAAAATCCAAGAGCAGCCCTCTCACGACCCATCGCGTGTACGCCCCGCGTTAGACAACAAGGTGGACCAAAGCATCTGTAGGATAAAAACAAGTACATCAATATCATTGTCTATTTACACACTTCCCAGGGAACTCCCAAGGCTCACGATCCCAAACATGTTGGGGTCCCACCGAGATTCTGCTGGAATAGAGCCAGGGTTCCATCCTGTTGTAGCAAGCGGGCTCCAAAGCGAGCGTTCAGGAGATTATATCGAGACAAGATGTGGCCGCCGCTGAAACCATAGGTCAGTGCTCTGCCAGTGCAACTTGCTGCTATATCACACAACACTCTATCATCGAACCCCGAACATGTAAAAGGACGGGGTCACCTGGCCCAGCAAGCATGCATAACTCTCCGACAGTGTATCCACCAACCCCCCCAAACCTATCCCCAGAACCCCACGCAATTTCCCCACTCATAGAATCCCTACAGTGTAGAAGGAGGCCATTCAGCCCATCGAGGCTGCACCGACAACAATCCCACCCATCCCCTTAACCTCATGCTTTGACGCAGACAATCCTCCTGACAGTAAGGAGCAATTTAGCACGGTCAATCCACCCTAATCCACGCACCTTTGAACAATAAGGGAGAATTTAGCATGGCCAGTCCATCTAACTCGCACATCTTTGGACACTAAGGGAGAATTCAGCAGGGCCTATCCATCTAACCCACGTGTCTTTCGGACTGTGGGAGGAAACCGGAGCACCCGGAGGAAACCCACGCAGACACGGGGAGAACGAGCAGACTCCACACGGACAATGACCCCAGCCGGGAATCGAACCCGGGTCCCTGGCGCTGTGAAGCAGCGGCGCTAACCCCACTGCACCACCCTCATCCCTGTAAAGTACCCATCTTTCAGAAACCCAAAGGTGAGTTGGCAGCTCAGAAATTTTTGTTTTTTTTTTTAAAATTCGCTTTTTCTGTCCCCCCAGTTTTGTGAACACAGGGCACCAACCTGGTGGGATATAGAAGCCTCGAGAGGGAGAGCCATTCAATTGGAACAACAAATTAAACACTTCACTACACAGCTTTTTCTTGCCTCTGCCTCCTTTCCTTTGCCCGGAGGTGATTCACCCTTCTGCCGTTCACACCTCATCTCCACGTATTGCGTTCCTTTGCTCGTCCCACACCGCTCGCTCCGGCCTGGCCTCTTTACTCGCAATTCCGTTCTGCCCGTCATCCATCCTATTCCCACTCCTCTTCCGCGTATCCCCTCCCCAATCCCCCGAAACCTCAGAGGTTTCCAATGTTCTGCACGCTCGGTTCCCCAAACCCCCTCTCACATCGCTCACCCCCCCCCCCCCCCCCCCCACACCACCAACAACCCCACCCCTCCCACCATCACAATCTCCCCCCACCCCCGGCCTGTGCACTCTTCCCTGGTTGCAGGAACGCACGCGTGCGTGCGCACAGATCCCGCGCGCACACAAACCCTCCCCACCGTGCGCGCGCACACAGCCCTCAGTGCTCTTACCCGATTATAGGAGCGTGCGTCACGGTAGTACAACACCTTCAGGCAGCGCTCAATCAGCTGACGGGCCTCATCCTTTGAGATCAGCGTCTGTCTCTCAGCGACTTCCCTCATCAGGGGCTGCGGAGGGAGACACAAAGAAGGCATCACTCTGGGACTGGGCTGGGGTGAGTCGGGGGGGTGGGGAGCAGAGGTGCAGTGAAGCCGGTGGGTGCGCGAGGGGCTGGGGACTTACCTGTGCCAGGTAGGCTCCGAAACCCGTGGCCACTGTGGAAGCCTCGTAGGCCACGCCCAGCTTGTCCACGTAACCTAGGAAACTGGAGGAGGAGAGCGGTCAGACCAAATTCAAAATCTCTCCCCGGCCGGTTTCTGACCAGTCCGCGCGCCCAACCTGTCATTTCACCCTCCCCCCTCTCACCAGTCACATAGATATCTGCGTAATCCATCCCCTCCACCCGGCTCTCTGTGCACGACAGCACCTGGAACAGTGCCGTGTGTGCGTACGCAGTCCGTTTCTACACAAATGTGTGCGAGAGCGAGTGAGAAAGAGAGGGGGAGAGACCGCGATCGGATTTGGTTAGAATAAACCAACCATTGCCACCCCTCCTTTCCCAACGCAGGACGGTCCGATGGGGAGACGGAAGTCCCCCAAAGTCGCACTACAATGGTCCCACACATCCACCCTCTCAGGATGGGTGTATAACAAACCAGGGCTGTCACTGGAGGAAGAACAGCGGTGTAGGGGGAAAAGGAAGAGGGGGAATTATTTATCAGTGTCACAAGTCCATTTACATTAACACTTCAATAAACTTACTGTGAATATACCCCAGTTGCCACATTCCTGTTTGGGTAAATAGAGAATTTAGCACGGCCAATCCACCCTAACCTGCACATCTTTGGACACTAAGGGACAATTTAGCACGGCCAATCCACCCTAACCTACACATCTTTGGACACTAAGGGACAATTTAGCACGGCCAATCCACCCTAACCTACACATCTTTGGACACTAAGGGACAATTTAGCACGGCCAATCCACCCTAACCTACACATCTTTGGACACTAAGGGACAATTTAGCACGGCCAATCCACCCTAACCTACACATCTTTGGACACTAAGTAACAATTTATCACGGCCAATCCACCCTAACCTACACATCTTTGGACACTAAGAGACAATTTAGCACGGCCAATCCACCCTAACCTACACATCTTTGGACACTAAGGGACAATTTAGCACGGCCAATCCACCCTAACCTACACATCTTTGGACACTAAGGGACAATTTAGCACGGCCAATCCACCCTAACCTGCACATCTTTGGACACTAAGGGACAATTTAGCACGGCCAATCCACCCTAACCTGCACATCTTTGGACACTAAGGGACAATTTAGCACGGCCAATCCCCCTAACCGACATAACGTTGGACACTAAGGAGCAATTTCGCACGGCTGTTGCACCGTTTCGGACTGTGGGAGGAAATCCATACAGACACGGGGAGAATGTGCAGACTCCACACAGACAGTGACCCCAGGCAGAAATCGAACCCAGGTCCCTGGCACTGTCAGGCAGCAGTGCTAACCACCGAGCCACCAGCGCTGAGGGAGGGCCGCGCTGTTGTCTTTCACGAAGGGACACTGAACCGTGGTCCACCTGACCCACTGCCGGGGAAGTGTCTGAGGTTTTATTTCTCCCTAACATTGTACATAAACACCAGCAGGACGGGACCATTCAGCCCATCTTTGCCCAACCAACGGCCTGGTCTCCACATTCCCATCCACTCTTCGAACCCCAGACACACAACGTCTATCCATCCCCAGCCCGAACCATATTCCTCCACAAAACATCCACAAACATTGGGGCACGGTGTCCCCGAGATTCATCCCGTCAGTGTGTGGGAAAGGTGTAGGGAGTCAGTATCCCCGACTCACCCCTCGCGATTCTGCATCCCGCCAATGATGACCGTATTCCACAGCGGGTTCAGCTTCGACCTCCTGTAACACAGAGGGCAAAGGCACAGCCTCGTCAGAGAGGTCAATCACCAAGGAACAGGGGGAGAGAGGGACAGAAGAGGCAGAGAGGGAGATAGAGATAGGGTTGGTGAGGCAGAGAGAGAGAAACGCACAGAGAGGAGAGCAGGCAGAGAGACAAGGAGAAAGCAAGGGGAAATTACTCATGAACACCAATGGCGAAGCAATGGGAATTGGGGGAAGCTCAAGAGGCCGAAACTGGAGGAGTGCAGAAATCTCAGAAGGTTGTACGGGCTGGAGGGGGTTACAGAGATAGGGAGGGGGTGTAGGGGGTGGAGGGGGTTACAGAGATAGGGAGGGGTGTTAAGGGGGCTGGAGGAGGTTACAGAGATAGGGAGGGGGGTTAGGGGTGGGGAGGGTTACAGAGATAGGGAGGGGGTGTAGGGGGTGGAGGGGGTTACAGAGATAGGAGGGGGGTGTAGGGGTGGAGGAGGTACAGAGATAGGGAGGGGGTGTAGGGGGCTGGAGGGGGTTACAGAGATAGGGAGGGGGGTTGTAGGGGCTGGAGGATGTTACAGAGATAGGGAGGGGGTGGGGGGCGGAGGGGTTACAGAGATGGGAGGGGGTGTAGGGGCTGGAGGAGGTTACAGAGATAGGGAGGGGGTGTAGGGGGCTGAGGGGTCCAGAGATAGGGAGGGGGTGTAGGGCGGAGGAGGTTACAGAGATAGGGAGGGGGTGTAGGGGGCTGGAGGGGGTTACAGAGAAGGGAGGGGGTGTAGGGGCTGGAGGAGGTACGAGATAGGGAGGGGGGTAGGGGATGGAGAGGTACAGAGAAGAGGGGGTGTAAGGGGCTGGAGGGGGTAACAGAGATAGGAGGGGGTGTAGGGGCTGGAGGAGTTACAGAGATAGGGAGGGTGTGAGGGGCGGGAGGGGGTACAGAGATAGGGAGGGGTGTTAGGGGATGGAGGAGGGGCAAGATAGGGAGGGGGTGTAGGGGATGGAGGAGTTACAGAGATAGGGAGGGGGTGAGGGGGCTGGAGGAGGGTTACAGAGATAGGGAGGGGGTGTAGGGGGATGGAGGGGTTACAGAGATAGGGAGGGGGTGTAGGGGGCTGGGGGTGTTACAGAGATAGGAGGGGGTGTAGGGGGCGGGAGGGTACAGAGATAGGAGGGGGTGTAGGGGGCTGGAGGAGGGTGCAGAGATAGGGAGGGGGTAATCAAGGGTCTTGGGAAGGGATATTGAGGCATTGCTAGGGGAGGTGGTGAGACAGTCCGGCGTGCTGTATGTAACAGAGACACGATCCAGCTGTGAGGATTGTTGGCACTGGGATGGATGGTGAGGCCCGCAGTGGTCGACGTGCCTGCTCTCTCTCACCTGTTGTACATGACGCGGGTCAGCCAGGAATGGATCGCCTTGGGGCTGTAACTGTGACCATCTCCGAGCAGCTCCTCATCAATCCTGGGGACAAGCACAGCGAGTGAGAGACAATTCCCCCCAGTGACAGGCCCTTCGCCCCCCCCTCTCCTCATCACCCAGCCCGTCACCACGTGCGTCTGTTCCTTCGTACACTGCCAGCACCCCACTACCCCTCTCCCACCCTCCCCTCCTCTCCCCCCCACAACTCCTCTCCTCTCTCCAACCTCCCCTCAACTCCTTCTCTCTCCCCCCACAACTCCTCCTCTCTCCCCCCTCCCCTCAACTCATTCTCTCTTCCCCCAACTCCTCCCCTCCCCACACCCCTCTCCTTCCCCCCCCACTCCCCCCCCCCCCCCTCTCCTCCCCTCCCCCCACCCCCCTCCCCCCCCCCCCACTCCTCCCCTCCCCCACACCCCTCTCCCTCCCCCCCACCCCTCCCCCTCCCCCCACCCCTCTCTCCTCCCCCCTCAAATCTTCTCCCTCTCCCCATCTCTCCCGCCTCTCTCCCTTCCCCACCACCCCTCCCTCTCTCTACCGCCCACCACTCTCCTCTCTCTCCCTCCCTTCCCCTTCCTCTCCCTCCCTGCCCCACCCCTGCCGGTGTCGGTTGGCCCGGTTACTCACATCATCTGCTCGACGGCCTGTTTGAGGTACTGGTAGTCGGCGTAGTCACCCGACGCTCCCAGGACGGTGCTGTCGTTGACCTTCATCAGCCGGGGAATGTTCCGGAAGCGGGCCATCGACCCGTAGGAGCCCAGCATGTCTGCGGCCAAAATGACCCCGCCCTCGAACTTCACCCCCAGCACCGAGGTGCCGGTCACCATCGGACTCCTGCGGGCGAGAAACAGGGAGGCCGTTCAGCCCGTCCAACACCATTCCGTCACTCGTGGGCAGTCTGTATCTCAACTCCCACCACCTCCATTCTGTAACCCTGAATCCTCGTTAAACACTATACTCTGCCCCCCAAACCTGCCTAACCATTCCTGTAAATGTATACTAGAAGCAACAGTAGCCCTTCCAACCTACAACCACTGTTCATTTTGATCATGGAATTCAATTTTCTGATTCCCTCCTTCCCCTTATCCCTCGATCCCTTTAGCCCCGAGAGCAATATCTAATTCCTTCTCCAAATCACACAATGCTTTTGGCCTCGACTACTTTCTGCGGGACTGAATCCCACACATACCCCATCCTCTGGGTGAAGAAATTTCTCCCCATCTCAGTTCTGACCCGCTAGTTCTGGAGTCTCTTCCCCCTCCCTCCCCAATCATTGGGAACATTCTTTCTGAATGTAACCCTGTTATAATTTTACAAGTTTCACTTTTCTATAAACTCCTGGTGAATATAATTCTAACCAACGGCACTCCCCCGGCGCTGACCCGCCCGCAGTGCGGCACTGACCCGCCCGCAGTGCGGCGCTCCCCCGGCGCTGACCCGCCCGCAGTGCGGCGCTCTCTTATTACCAATCAGATCTTATCGACCCCCCTGTCCCTCTCCCTAGTCGCCCCACCAGTTCCCTCCCCAGTCTCCCCGTCGCCCCTGTTATTCTCCCCCGATCGCCCCTCCCACAACCCTCTCATCGTCCCCATACACCCCCATCGTCCCCTATAACCCCCAACGCCCCCCATTACACCCCCATTATCCCCTGTCGTCCCCTATAACCTCCCATCGCCCCCATTATCCCCCCTCGCCCCCATTACACCCCCATTATCTCCCAATTACCCCCATTGTCCCAACCCCCCCGTAACCCCCCACCGTCCCATATCTAACCCCCCCCACCGTCCCGTCTCCCGTCTAACCCCCCCCCCACCGTCCCGTCTACACCCCCACCCCCCCACCACCGTCACCCCCCCCCACGTCCCGTCAACCCCCCCCCCCCACCGTCCCCGTCTAACCCACCCCCCACCCCCCCCCCCCACCGTCCCCGTCTAACCCCCCCCCCACACCGTCCCCGTCTAACCCCCCCCCCCACCGTCCCCGTCTAACCCCCCCCCACACCGTCACCGTCTAACCCCCCCCACACCGTCCACCGTCTCCCCCACCGTCCCCCTAACCCCCCCCCACCGTCCCCATCTAACCCACCCCCACACACCGTCCCATCTAACCCCCCCCACACCGTCCCCAGCTAACCCCCCCCCCACACCGTCCCCTCTAAAGCCCCCCCCCCATCACTAACCCCCCCTCACACCGTCCCCATCTAACCCCCCCCCCCACCACGTCCCATCTAACCCCCCCCCACACCGTCCCCATCTAACCCCCCCCACACCGTCCCCAATCCCCACTCCCCATCTAACCCCCATCTAAACCCCCCCTCACCGTCCCCATCTAACCCCCCCACACCGCCCATCTAACCCCCCCTCACCGTCCCCATCTAACCCCCCCCCCACCACCGTCCCCATCTAAACCCCCCCCCCACACCGTCCCATCTAACCCCCCCACACCGTCCCTAACCCCCCCACACCGTCCCCATCTAACCCCTCACCGTCCCCATCTAACCCCGCCTCACGTCCCCATCTAACCCCCCCACACCGTCCCCATCCTACCCCCCCCTCACCGTCCCCATCTAACCCCCCCCCACACCGTCCCCATAAACCCCCCCCCACACGTCCCCATCTAACCCCCCCCCACACAGTCCCCATCTACCCCCCCCCCCACACCGTCCCCATCTAACCCCCCCCCCCACACACGTCCCCATATAACCCCCCCCAACTCCCCATCACCCCCCCCTCACCGTCCCCATCAAATCTCCACCGTCCCCCCCCCTCACGTCCCATCTAACCCCCCCTAACCCCCCCCACACCGTCCCCATCTAACCCCCCCTCAACAGTTCCCCATCTAACCACCCCATCTCTCACCGTCCCCATCTAACCCCCCTTACCCCCCCATTCCCCATTGCCTGTATACCCCCCACCATTCCCCCCCATTACATCATCCCCATTACCCCAACCCCCCCACCACCTACCCCCATTACCCCCCATTACCCCATTCACCACCCCATACCCCACCCCCCCATACCCCCCCATTACCCCCCCCCATTAAACCCATACAGGCCCATTCCCCCATTAACCCATTACACGCCCATTAAACCCCCCACCAACCCCCCCACACCCCAACACACCCCCATTCCCCCCATTAACCATTAACCCACATCTAACCCCCCATCACCCCCTATTAACGCCCCCACTATCCCCCCCCCCCTGCCCCAGTTTCCCCACCCCCGGGGGGGGGGGACAGTGACTCAGCAGGATCACACACACACACACACACAACCCCTCTCCCCGCCCGCATCACAGGGTGCGGTGCTCTGCCCCAGCCGGAGGCCGGCACCGAGTAGAAGCGCCGGGCTGCGGCCCCTCGCCCCACATCGCGCTGTGACCCCGCCGCCGCCGCCGCCATTTTGGAACTAACCGCCCTCAGAATCGACCATTCACTCCGCCCCCGTCGTCTGTCTGTGTGTGTGGGGGGTGTCCACCATCCCTAATCCACTCAAAAACCACTCCTCCTCCCCTCTGGGACGGGGAAAGGCCCCTTGCGCCTTTATTATTATCCCGCGGTCACCGTTCCTGCCCCCCCCCCCCTCCTCTCCCGGCAGCCCTGTTTAAAGCAGGTTTAAATTCTTATTCGTCCCGTTCCCCCCCCCACTCGTCTTCTCCCGTCAGGATGGTACAACCGGCCTGTCAATCAAACCCTGGGGGGCGGGGCGGGGCTTCCCGGGGCAAGGGGGGGGGGGGCAGGGGGGGGGGGGGAGGGGGGAGGGGAGGGGGGGGAGGGGGAGGGGGAGGGGGGGGGGGGGGGGAGGGGGGAGGGCAGGGGGGGGGGGGCAGGGGGGGAGGGGGAGGGCGGCGGGGGGGGAGGGGGGAGGGGCAGGGGGGAGGGGGGGAAGGGGAGGGGGGGGGAGGGGAAGGGGGGGGGGAGGGGAAGGGGGTGGGGAGGGGAAGGGGGGGGGGGGGCGGGGGGGATGGCCTGACCCCATTCAATACCAAACTCCCGCTCACTCTTCCATCGCTCGCACACGAGAGAATGTTGTTTATTTATCAGGTTTTTTTAACCACTGTCGCCCTTTTATATCTTCCTTCATCTGGGTTTTGGACTCTTTTAACATTGTTCCCCCTCCTCCCCCCCTCCGTTTGAAAGCTGCAAGCAAGAAGTGGGGGGGGGGGTTTCAGCCACATCATATTACAAAAAATAAACCTCACTCGTCACCTCTGTCCACCAGTAAATAGTGGATGAGTAACTTTTATCAATGAGGCATCCATTTCTGTCCCTGTATCCACCTGCCCCCCACCCCCCCAATGCTGTACGTTATTGGTTTAGTCACACCACCCCCCCCTCCCTGCTCTGCCTTGATAAATGTACCGTCCGCCAATCAAAGCCGCAATGGCCCCGGACCGCACCACCCACACAGAGAGGGGGGGGGGGAGGAGGGGGAGGGAGCGGAGGTGGGAGAGTGGGTGGAGTGGGGGGGGGGAGGAGAGGGGGAGGGGGGGGGGGAGGGGGGAGGGGGGGGATGGGGGAGGGGGAGGGGGGGGGGGGGGGAGGGGGGAGGGGGGGGGGGGTGAGGGGATGGGGGGAGGGGAGGGGGGGAGGGGGAGGGGGGGGGGGAGGGAGAGGGAGGGGAGGGGGGGAGGGGGGACGGGGGGGGAGGGGGGGGGGAGGGGGAGGGGGGAGGGGGAGGGGGGGAGGTGGGGGGGAGTGGGGGAGGGGGGGGTGGGGGGAGGGGGGGGAGGGGGGGGGGAGGGGGGGGAGTGGGGGAGGGGGGGGGCGGAGGGGGAGTGGGGGGAGGGAGGGGAGGGTGGGGGGGAGGGGGGGGGGAGGGGGGAGGGAGAGGGGGGGGAGGGGGGGGAGGGGGGGGGAGGGGGGGGAGGGGAGAGGGGGGAGGGGGGGGAGGGGAGAGGGGGGGGAGGGGGGGAGGGGGGGGGGGGAGGTGGGGGGAGGGGGGGGAGGGGGGGAGGGGGGAGGGGGGGGGAGGGAGAGGGGGGGGAGGGGAGAGGGGGGGAGGGGGGGGAGGGGAGGGGGGGGAGTGGCGGAGAGAGGGGTGGAGGGGGGGGGGGGGGGGGGGGGGAGAGGAGGGGGGGGGGGGAGAGGGGGGGGGGGAGAGGGGGGGGGAGAGGAGGGGAGGGAGGGACGGGGGGGAGGGGAGGGAGGGAGGGGGGGGAGGGAGGGAGCGGGGGGGGGGGGGAGGGGGGGGGGGAGTGGGGAGGGGGGGAGGAGGGGGGAGGGGGGGATGGGGGGGGAGGGGGGGGAGGGGGAGGGGGGGAGGGGGAGGGGGGGGGGGGAGGGGGGAGGGGGGGGGAGGGGGGAGGGGGGGAGGTGGGGAGGGGGAGGGGGGGGGGGGGGGAGGGGGAGGAGGGGAGGATGGGAGGGGAGAGGGGGGAGAGGGGGGGAGGGGAGGGGGGGAGGGGGGGAGGGAGAGGGGGAGGGGGGGGGGGGGGAGGGGGGGGGAGGGGAGGGGGGGGGGAGGGGGGGAGGGGGGGGGGGGGGAGGGGGGGGGGAGGGGGGGGAGGGGAGGGGTGGGGGGGAGGGGGGGAGGGGAGGGTGGGGGGGGAGGGGGGAGGGGAGGGTGGGGGGGAGGGGGGGAGGGGAGGGGTGGGGGGATAGGGGGGGAGGGGAGGGAGGGGCAGGGGGGAGGGGAGGGGTGGGGGAGGGGGGGAGGGGAAGGGGTGAGGGGGGGAGGGGGGGGGGAGGGGTGGGGCGGGGAGGGGTGGGGGGGAGGGGGGGAGGGGGGGGGGGGGGGGAGGGGAGGGGGTGGGGGGGGGGAGGGGAGGGGGGGGGGGGAGGGAGGGGGGGGGGGGGGGGGGGGGGGGGGGGGGGGGGGGGGGGGGGGAGGGGGGGGGGGGGGGAGGGGGGGGGGGGAGGGGAGGGGAGGGGTGGGGGGGAGGGGGGAGGGGGAGGGGTGGGGGGGGGGGGGGAGGGGGGGGGGAGGGGGGAGGGGAGGGGGGGGAGGGGAGGGGGAGGGGGGGGAGGAGGGGAGGGGGGGGGGGGGGGAGGGGGGAGGGGGGAGGGGGGAGGGGGGGAGGGGGAGGAGGGGAGGGGGGGGGGGGAGGGGAGGGGGAGGGGGGGAGGGGGGGAGGGGGGAGGGGGGGGGTGGGGGGAGGGAGGGGTGGGGGGAGGGGGGGAGGGGGGGGAGGGGAGGAGGGGAGGGGGGAGGGGGGGGGAGGGGGGGAGGGGAGGAGGGGGGAGGGGAGGGGGGGAGGGGAGGGAGGAGGGGGGGAGGAGGAGTGGGGGGGAGGAGGAGGGGGGGGGAGGAGGAGTGCGGGGGGTGGATGGGCGCACAAGAAACAAAACTTTTCACTGTATCCCAATACACGTGACAATAATAAATCTAATCTGTGTATTCTATGAATGGTATGCTTTGTACAGCGCACAAGAAACAAAACTTTTCACTGTATCCCAATACACGTGACAATAATAAATCTAATCTGTGTACTCTATGAAGGGTATGCTTCGTCTGCGTCACATGCAAGAAACAAAACTTTTCACTGTATCCCAATACACGTGACAATAATAAATCTAATTGAGGTGTTCAGGAGAAATGAAGCAGGGAGAGAACAGCCTCGAATCTGGGCTACAAGGAGTTAAAAGGGGTGTGTTTTTTTTTCGATTGAAGGTTAATTGAATTCCCCTTGCTGTTCCAGTCCAGCTCCATCTGACGTATGTACTTTGGACTGTCACCTCTCTCTCTGAGGTTGTGTATGTGTGTGTGTGTGTGTGTGTGTGTGTGCTCCCTCCGTCTCTTTCTCTCTCTTGACACACGCACACAACTCGATTGCTTTTGTGTTCTCTCCCTCCCTGGTTCTTGTGCAAGAATCAACACAAAGTTTGACACTCAGAAGGATGGGTGAGTTTGCTTTTGCTGTGATATTATCCTGCTCCTTTTGACTGACTTGTCAAGAATTCGGGGGGTTGGGGGTGGTTGGGGGGGGGGGGCGAGTTGGGGATACACTTTTTCTTTTGGGAAACTTGCCTTGCCTCTCTGCCAGAATTCACGCGTGTAACTCACGGGGAGAGGAAGAGGCTGTCGGAGAGGCAGTTCCAGTGATGTTTCTAAAATTAATTTCATTTTGCTTGTGTTACAAGTCAGCTGGCGTTAACACTGCAATGAAGTGACGATAGCAAATCCCTCTCTCTCTCTCTCTCTCACACACACACACTCCTGTCTGGGTACACTGAGGGAGAATTTAGCACTTAAGCAGGAACTTTCTTACCCAGGCGGACACGGGGAGAATGTGCAGGCAGTGACCCGAGGCCGGGGATTCGAACCCGGGGTCCCTGGCGCCGCGGGGCAGCGGTGCTAACCCACCGTGCCACCCTGTGCAAGGAGGAGGTGGGGGGGGGTTTGACACATCAGCAGGGGGGGGGGGGGGGGGGGGAGGAGGAGGGGGTGCTGAGACACAGGACGACCCCCCCCCCACTCCGTGCAGAACGATCCCACTTGCAACCCCCACCATTCCCACTCATTCAGGGGGGGGGCTCTGTCTGCCCATTTTGGAATGCGTCCCTCGGCTTCGGGGAAGGGGGAGGGTACTCGAGGCTCTAGTGAAGGCGGTGGGGGGGAGGTGTGGGCAGATTAGGGAGTTGCCCTCCCCGCACCCCTCCCTCTTTTTGCCTTATCTGTCCCGGACACATTGCCACTTCAGTCAGCAGGTCTGTCGGAAGATAAGGACGTTGCATTGCTCTAGCGCCCAAGGACAGCGTTCCAAACGGCCAAGGCAGGGCTTTTCCTTTGACCGTCGCTCTCTGTCGGCGCAGCAAGATCCCAACCAACAGCAATGCGATACTGGCCCAGGGCAGCTAATTTCCCCAGCGGTGAGGGTGAAGGAATAAAGATGGCAAAGGATTTGGCGGGCGGGGGGAGAGGTGAACACACACCATTACCCTTCACATCCTATCCCACAGTGCGACCCTTCCCGCAGTGCGGCGCTCCCTCGGCACCGACCCTTCCCGCAGTGCGGCGCTCCCTCGGCACCGACCCTTCCCGCAGTGCGGCGCTCCCTCGGCACCGACCCTTCCCGCAGTGCGGCGCTCCCTCGGCACTGACCCTCCCGCAGTGCGGCGCTCCCTCGGCACCGACCCTTCCCGCAATGCAGCGCTCCCTCGGCACCGACCCTCCCGCAGTGCGGCGCTCCCTTGGCACCGACCGTCCCTTCAACAAGCTTTTCAATCTCATTCCCGAGTCACGGGGAGCTCTGAGTGCAGGGGTTGGCTTTGAGCCAGGGGTCCGTCCAGCTGAAATATCTCCAATCTTCGGCCAGGATTGTGTCATTCCTGGGATCGTCGCCCCAGACGGGGAGGCAGGCGGACCCACTGTTGGATGCACGCACCATGACAAATGCCAAAAAATTGCAAGTGGTTACAACCTAACCAAGCCAAGGACAGCATTGTTGAGACACAATTGCACTTGGGGAATAACTTTTCTCTTGGCCGAACCTAAGACAGGGAAGGAGCCGTCCTTGAGTTCCCAGGAATCTTTGGATCAGGAGGTGGAATATCTGGGATCTTGGGTTGCTGGAAGTCCCATGGGGTTAAAGTCCAGAGGGAGCGCTGCACTGCGAGAGGGTCGGCGCTGAGGGAACTGCTCCTTCATCGAACATATCTGGGAGGTCTTGGAAGTGGATAGATTCTTGGCAAGCAAGTGGGGGGGGGGGTCGGAAGGACTGCCAAGGGGTGGTGGGGGAGGGTAGAAGTTATTGAGGTGTTCTTGGGATGCAGATTCGAGGTTAACTCATTGGATTGGCCGAGATCGCATCGCAATCTCCCTCGGTGTAACCAGGAGGGGATTTTCACAGTAACTTCATTGCGGTGTTAATGTAAGCCGACTTGTGAGACTAATAAATAAACTATTAAAAATACTGTGAACTGTTTCAATTCACACCAGTTCCAAGATTCCGTATCAATAAAATCCTGATGGATTAAACTTCCCAAAGAAATCTCATTAATTAAATTTGAAAAAAGATCACCTCATAATGATTTTTAAACCCATCTGGTTCACTAATGTCCCCTTTAGGGAAGGAAATTTGCCCTCCTTACCCCGGTCTGGCCTTCACGTGACTCCAGACCCCCTTCCCACCCACACAGACAGGCACGCATACACACACACAGGCACATAGAACATAGAACATTACAGCACAGAACAGGCCCTTCGGCCTTCGATGTTGCGCCGACCAATATAAAAAGCAATGCCCCTCCAAACTAAACCATTCCCTTCTCTTCCATATACTTATCAACTAACCTCTTAAACGCCACCAAACTTGGCGCATCTACAACCGCTGCAGGCAGGGCATTCCACTCCCGAACCACCCTTTGGGTAAAGAACCTACCTCTGATATCCGTCCTATAACTATCACCCCTTAATTTAAAGCTGTGTCCCCTCGTGCTAGCTTTTCCATCCTAGGAAAAAGGCTATCACTGTCCACCCTATCTAAACCTCTAATCATCTTATATGTTTCGATTAGGTCCCCTCTTAGCCACCTCCTTTCTAACGAAAACAACCTCAAATCCCTCAGCCTCTCTTCATAAGACCTGCCCTCCATACCAGGCAACATCCTGGTAAACCTCCTCTGTACCCTCTCCAATGCCTCCACATCTTTCTTATAATGTGGGGACCAGAACTGCACACAATACTCCAAGTGCGGCCGCACTAGAGTTTTGTACAGTTGCAACATGACGTTGCGGCTCCGAAATTCAATCCCCCCACCAATAAAAGCCAAGACTCCATATGCCTTCCTAACAACCTTCTCGACCTGACTGCCTAGAAACACACACACACATGCACACACATAGAAATGCACACACACATGCACACACATACATAGAAACGCACACACATGCACACACATAGAAACACACACAGACACACACACACACACACATAGAAACGCACACACACATGCACACACATAGAAACACACACAGACACACACACACACACATAGAAACACACACACACATGCACACACATAGAAACACACACACACATGCACACACATACATAGAAACGCACACACACATGCACACACATACATAGAAACGCACACACATATACACACACACACACATACATAGAAACCACGCACAGACAGGCACACACACATGCGCACACACATAGAAACACACACACACAGGCACCCACACGCACACACGCACACACAGAAACACGCACACACACACACACACGCACACATAGAAACACACACACACACAGGCACACACACACACACACACATACAGAAACACACGCACACACACACAGAAACACACGCACACACAAACACACATGCACACATAGAAACACACACACACAGGCACACACACAGAAACACGCACACACAAACACACACGCACACATAGAAACACACACGCACACACATAGAAACACACACACAGGCACACACACACACATACAGAAACACGCACACACACACAGAAACACACGCACACACAAACACACATAGAAACACACACACACAGGCACACACACAAACACACGCACACACACACACTCACATACGCACACAGACTACAGACACACACAAACACTCACAGATACACACACATAGAAACACACACACATGCTTGTGCACACACACAGACACAGTCACACACACACACATACACACACAGATACATGTAGATGCATGCGCAGACAGAAGCACACACAGACACACTACACACACTCAAACACAGACACACTCTCTCACACACACACAACAATGTGATTGACTCTTATCTGCCACCACAACCCCCTGTAACAGCCCAAGCCAGACACTGAGTGGGAGGGATAATTAGGGGTGGGCAGTGGGGGATTATTTTAACCTGTCTGTCTGATATCCTGTGTTGATTTTGCAGCAAAGTGCGGAGAGTGTGGGCCCGGATACAGGACCCCCCTGGAGGCTATGAAAGGTGAGAGATTCTGCATCGCTCCCCATCTCCAGAAATCCCAACCTCATCGCTTCCCGTCCCTGGAATTCCCGAAGCCCGTTGGTCAACCCATAAATTCCGAAGACTGCTGGTGCAGCAAATGTGGCAGCCAGCACAGAAAGATCCCATAAACCATTCCGTGATAATGAACGAGATCCTCAATTTTCTTTTCAGTGACGCTGGTTGAGGGATAAATATTAGTTCCAAAGTGTGTTCTGAAGCCCAATTATAAATGTCAACACTCTTCTATATTGGTATTAGTGCCAGATTGAGATAATTCTATTGACAATCTGGTGCAGACAATTTGGCACCGGGTAAACTGACCTGAATTTTAAACATACCCCCTCACCCAAAACATGATATGGATATATTTCTTAAACACACGTTATTGTCACAAATTCCAACTGGTTCACATCTCCCTCCTCCATGGGGAGGGCTGATCACTGGTGCCTATCCTCAGACAAACAACATGCACCACTCCCTCAGCACCGACCCTCCCACATTGCGGCGCTCCCTCAGCACCGACCCTCCCCACAGTGCGGCGCTCCCTCAGCACCGACCCTCCACAGTGCGGCGCTCCCTCAGCACCAACCCTCCCACAGTGCGGCACTCCCTCAGCACCGACCCTCCCCACATTGCGTGCTCGGACCCTCCACACTGCGGCGCTCCCTCAGCACCGACCCTCCCACATTGCATTGCTCTGACCCCTCCCACACTGCGGCGCTCCCTCAGCACCACCCTCCCGCAGTGCGGCGCTCCCTCAGCACCGACCCTCCCGCAGTGCGGCGCTCCCTCGGCACGACCCTCCCGCAGTGCGGCGCTCCCTCAGCACCGACCCTCCCGCAGTGCGGCGCTCCCTCGGCACCGACCCTCCCGCAGTGCGGCGCTCCCTCGGCACCGCCCTCCCGCAGTGCGGCGCTCCCTCGGCACCGACCCTCCCGCAGTGCGGCGCTCCCTCAGCACCGACCCTCCCCACAGTGCAGCGCTCCCTCAGTAACCGACCCTCCTGCAGTGCGGCGCTCCCTCGGCACCGACCCTCCCGCATGGCGCCACCTTTGGCACCCGACCCTCCCGCAGTGCGGCGCTCCCTCAGCACCGACCCTCCCCACAGTGCGGCGCTCCCTCAGCACCGACCTCCCCAGTGCGGTGCTCCCTCAGCACCGACCCTCCCCACAGTGCGGTGCTCCCTCGGCACCGACCCTCCCATGGGGAATGATTGAAGGGAATAGCAGAGATACATTGAGACTGGATGAACAGGCGAGGGAATCGAAGGCTGATGGGTGTGAGGTGTGGAGTGGGAGGGTGCGGGAGACACGGAGGCTTGTGTGGAGGACTAGCACAAAGCAGTGGGGCCAAATGGTCTTCTTCGGCGTGGGAAAGTCCACCTCAATGAAGTAACTCTGTGGAATTCTTCACCCCAGAGGTTCTGTCGCTGAATCGAGAATGAGATGGAGAGAGTTACGCCATCGAGGGGGACAGGAGACAGTGTGGGGTGGGGCGGGGAATGGTGGCCAAATACGAATGTGATCCCAAGTGAAGGAGGGGCTCCTCCTGTTGCCGTTGTCCTTTTCTTTACCCCTTGGAGGGATACGGATCTCGCTGGCTGGGCCCGCAAGTATTGCCCCCCCCCCCCCCGTAATTGCTCTTGGGGAGGGCATTTGAGAGGAGACCATTCTGCCCATTGAGCCAGCACTGGTAACAATCCCACCCTATCCTTGTAACCCCACACATTTACCCTGTTAGCCGCCTCCCTCCCCGAAACTTAGCCAGGCCAATCTGCCCTAACCAGCGTGTCTTTGGGAGGAAACTGGAGCACCCGGAGGAAACCCACGCAGACACGGGGAGAATGTGCAGACTCCGCGCAGACCCGAGCTGGGAATCGAACCCGTGTCCCTGGGGTGAGCCAGACAGGGTATAACAGCGGATTTCCTTCCCGAAAGGGCATTTGTGAACTAGGTGGGTTTTTTCCGACAATGGTTTTATGGTCATCAGTAGATTCTTAAATTTTAGCACAGAGGGTTAGCACTACTGCCTCATGGCGCCAGGGATCCGGGTTCGATTCCCGGCTCGGGTCACTGCCTGTGCGGAGTCTGCACATTCTCCCCGTGTTTGAGTTGCTATCTTCCGGGTGCTCCGGTTTCCTCCAACAGTCCAAAGATGTGCAGGTTAGGGTGGATTGGCCGTGCTAAATTGTCCCTTAGTGTCCAAAGATGTGTAGGTTAGGGGGATTGGCCGTGCTAAATTGTCCCTTAGTGTCCAAAGATGTGTAGGTTAGGGGGATTGGCCGTGCTAAATTGTCCCTTAGTGTCCAAAGATGTGAGGTTAGGGTGGATTGGCCGTGCTAAATTGTCCCTTAGTGTCCAAAGATGTGTAGGTTAGGGTGGATTGGCCGTGCTAAATTGTCCCTTAGTGTCCAAAGATGTGTAGGTTAGGGTGGATTGGCCGTGCTAAATTGTCCCTTAGTGTCCAAAGATGTGTAGGTTAGGGGGATTGGCCGTGCTAAATTGCCCCTTATTGTCCAAAGATGTGTAGGTTAGGGTGGATTGGCCATGCTAAATTGTCCCTTAGTGTCCAAAGATGTGCAGGTTAGGGTGGATTGGCTGTGCTAAATTGCCCCTTCACGTCGGGAGGCGGGTTTAAGCATAAATATGTGGCGTTATGGGAACAGGGCTTGGGTGGTATCGGGGACGGTGTAGACTCAATAGGCCGAAGGGCCTCCTTCTGCTCTGGAAGATTTGATGAAAATCCCCCATGGCGATATTCGAACCCGTGTCCCTCAGAACATTAGCTGGATTAAGAGTCTTAGCCGTCACCAGTCGAGGTGAGTGGAAACAGGTTTGCAGTGGAGGGGGAGGGAGGTCCCTCGCTGGACGGTTCGGGTGGGGACTAAGTGTCAACCTCCTTGGGTCGGAGGTCCCGTCTGGGTCACGCACGCAGGGGCGGAGGAGGGAAAAGAAATGGAGGGGTGGGGTGGTAGCCCTTCATCGCCGTGTGCTCTTTCTCCCTTTCGCCTCCTAGGGGCACGGGAAGAAATCGTTTACGTGCCGTGTATCTACAGGAACACTGAGATCGAGAAGCCGGACTATTTAGCTACGGTCGATGTCAACCCCAAGTCAACAACCTACTCCCAGGTACGTCAACTCTGCCCGCCATCTTCAAGGAGCACATTCTCGCTGCTGTGACTCCGAGGAGTGAGGACACGACGGGGGTGGGGCGGGAGAGGTTTGCGGACCATGGGATAGTGATAGTTCTTGGCGAGGCAAGATGGGGAGCAGTTGCGGGCAACTCCGAAGCAGCTAAGGAATGATGGGGAGAGGTGCCTGAGATGTATTTAGCCGTGGTAGGCACTGCTGCCTCACGGCGACAGGGACCTGGATTCCAGCTTGAGGGTGTGGAGAGTTTGCGCGTTCTCCACCCCCCCTGCAGCCTCCTCCATGTCTGCGAAGATTTCCTCCGGTTTCCTCCCAGAGATGTGCGGGTCAGGATGGATTGGCCGTGCTAAATTGTCCCTTAGTATCCAAAGATGTGTAGGTTAGGGTGGATTGGCCGTGCTAAATTGTCCCTTAGTGTCCAGAGATGTGCAGGGTTAGGGAGGATTGGCCGTGCCTAAATTGTCCCTTAGTGTCCAGAGATGTGCAGGTTAGGGAGGATTGGCCGTGCTAAATTGCCCTTAGTTGTCCAAAGATGTGCAGGTTAGGGAGGATTGGCCATGCTAAATTGTCCCTTAGTGTCCAGAGATGTGCAGGTTAGGGTGGATTGGCCGTGCTAAATTGTCCCTTAGTGTCCAGAGATGTGCAGGTTAGGGAGGATTGGCCGTGCTAAATTGTCCCTTAGTGTCCAGAGATGTGCAGGTTAGGGTGGATTGGCCGTGCTAAATTGTCCCTTAGTGTCCAGAGATGTGCAGGTTAGGGTGGATTGGCCGCGCTAAATTGTCCCTTAGTGTCCAGAGATGTGCAGTTGCCACAGGTAACGCTCCGATTTTCTTGTTGCTGCTGAACTTCAGTTTCTTTCCATCGAATGTAACCTTTAATCACAGCCGGCTGACTCAGAGAGAGGGAAGGGATGGTTGACCTGCTGCTGCATGGCTGCCGTGGGTAAAGCGAGCAGGGGGTTGCAAGTTCATGAATGCCTCTCCAAAACATTCAAAATGACTCCCTCAGAGCAAAGCAAATTGGCCTCCTCAGAGAGGGGGGCAAAATGGCCGCCTCAGAGAGGGGGGCAAAATGGCCGCCTCAGAGAGGGGGGCAAAATGGCCGCCTCAGAGAGGGGGGCAAAATGGCCGCCTCAGAGGAGGGGGCAAAATGCCGCCTCAGAGAGAGGGCAAAATGGACGCCTCAGAGCAGGAGGCAATGGCCTCCTCAGAGAGAGGGCAAAATGGCCGCCTCAGAGAGGGGGGCAAAATGGCCGCCTCAGAGAGAGGGGCCAAATGGACGCTCAGAGCAGGAGGCAAAATGGCCTCCTCAGAGAGAGGGGCAAAATGGCCGCCTCAGAGAGGGGGGCAAAATGGCCGCCTCAGAGAGAGGGGCAAAATGGACGCCTCAGAGCAGGAGGCAAAATGGCCTCCTCAGAGAGAGGGGCAAAATGGCCGCCTCAGAGAGGGGGGCAAAATGGCCGCCTCAGAGAGAGGGGCAAAATGGACGCCTCAGAGCAGGAGGCAAAATGGCCTCCTCAGAGAGAGGGGCAAAATGGCCGCCTCAGAGAGGGGGGCAAAATGGCTGCCTCAGAGCAGGAGGCAAAATGGCCTCCTCAGAGAGAGGGGCAAAATGGCCTCCTCAGAGAGGGTGGCAAAATGGCCGCCTCGGAGAGAGGGGTAAAATGGCCTCCTCAGAGAGAGGGGCAAAATGGCCGCTCAGAGAGAGGGCAAATGGCCCCTCAGAGCAGGAGGCAAAATGGCCTCCTCAGAGAGGGGGGCAAAATGGCCTCCTCAGAGAGGGGGGCAAAATGGCCTCCTCAGAGAGGGGGGCAAAATGGCCGCCTCAGAGAGAGGGGCAAAATGGCCTCCTCAGAGCAGGAGGCAAAATGGCCTCCTCAGAGAGGGGGGCAAAATGGCCTCCTCAGAGAGGGGGGCAAAATGGCCTCCTCAGAGAGGGGGGCAAAATGGCCGCCTCAGAGCAGGAGGCAAAATGGCCTCCTCAGAGAGAGGGGCAAAATGGCCTCTTGAGAGCAAGGGGGGGGGGCCGCCTCAAAGCAGGGGCCAAAATGGCCCCTCAGAGAGGGGGGCAAAATGGCCTCTTGAGAGCAAGGGGGGGGGCCGCCTCAAAGCAGGTGGGCAAAATGGCCTCCTCAGAACAGGAGGCAAAATAGCCACCTCAGAGAGGGGGGGCAAAATGGCCTCCTCAGAGCGGGAAGCAAGGATCACACGAAGGGAGGAGTTGTTAAGCCAGTACAGTGTTCCCCGCGGAGATCCGGTAATCCGATTCCTTCTCCTGCTTTAGTGTTTCTGGGCGAATTGTCACCTCCTTGCAGTTGGATCAAGTTGTTTGGCAGTGAAAACTGAGCAGGGGAGATAAAATCTCAATCTAGGTGCCAAACAAAAGCACTTTTGTTTGCTGGAGGCCTCGGTCGGTCAGACCTGCCTGGCAGTTTTTGTGGGAGCCACGGTTGAGCAAGAAGTGTTGTCAAGGAAACGGCCCACGGGCCTAGTTCGGTAGGTATGACCTCCTGGGCTGTTGGTCTGAGGTGCCAAATATCAGGCGAATCAGGTGTGCCAACTTGGAAATGGTAGGAACTACGAGGCAGGTGGTGCTGGGCGGCAAAGGGGGCACGGAAAGGCTGGTGGGAAACAGCAGACGATCCTGTAGTGATACACACGGAGGCCAGACCGGGTGAGGGATGGCAGATTTCCTTCCCCGAAGGACATTTAGTGCGGCGTGCTCCCTCTTGTTGCTAAGTTGAGTACATCTTCCTCAGAGCAGGGGGGCAAAATGGCCGCCTCAGAGCAGGGGGGCAAAATGACCTCTTGACAGCAAGGGGGGGCCGCCTCAGAGCAGGGGGGCACAATGGCCGCCTCAGAGAGGGGGGCAAAATGGCCACCTCAGAGTAAGAGGGGAGAACCCTTAGGAGTATTGACGGGCAGAGGGATCTGGGCGTACAGGTACACAGGGTCACTGAAAGTGGCAACACAGTCGAGAAGGTGGTCAAGAAAGCGTACGGCAATGTTTGCCTTCGTCGGCCGGGGCACTGAGTTTAAAAATTGGCAAGTCACGTTGCAACTCTATAGAACCTTAGTGAGTCTACTTCATTAAATGTTTTTAAGGCAAAGTTTGATACATTTTTGAACAGTAAAGTGATTAAGGCGGGCGGGTAAGTGGAGCTGAGTCCACAAAGAGATTAGCCATGATCTTATTGAATGGTGGAGCAGGCTTGAAGGGGCCGAATGGCCTACTCCCGCCCCTGGTTTATCTGTTGCCCTCCTCTATTTACCCCCCTGCACTTTCTTTTATACCCTGTGGTGACCTGTCAGTTTTCTGACGGTAGGATCAGTCTCAATGCTGTCAACACCGTCAAATTCAAATCTTATAGGTTCTTGGTAGGCGCGTGCTTGCTTTAAATGGATTGGGCTAAATTTTGAAAAGAAAACACGGGTTGTCTCGTCAAGGCCACTGCTTGACGTTTTGTCAGAAATCTTTGGACGCGTGTTGCGTTTTGAAAGGGGCACGGCAATGCTTTCTTCCCTCTTCGCACCTCGATCAAAATCACATTCCAACTTCACAAACTCGAAGGAGAAGGAAAATTCCAGCGCAGGAACAGGCTCTTCGGCCCCTCCGAACCTGCCCCGAACGTGCTGTCCCATCTGAACTAAAACCCCCTAACCTTCCGGGGACCGTATCCCTCTATTCCCATCCTGTTCACGGATTTGTCCAGACACTCCTTAAATCTCACTATCGTATCCGCTTCCCTCCCCCGGCAGCGAGTTCCAGGCACCCTCTGTGTAAAAAACCTGCCTTGTACATCTCCTTTAAACCTTGACCCTTAAATCTGTGCTCCCGACTCTTCCACCCTGTGGGTAAAAAGCTTCTGGCTATCCACTCTGCCCCTGTTGTAGACTTCTATCAAGGTCTCCCCCTCAACCTCCAGTGAGAACAAACCACGTTTCTCCAATCTCTCCTCATAGTTAATCTCCTCCATACCAGGGGCAACATCCTGGTAAATCTTCTCTGTAACCCTCTCCAAAGCCCCCACATCCTGCTGGGAGTGTGGGGCGACCCAGAATTGAACACTATATTCCCAAGTGTGAGAGAGAAAGAGAGAGAGACTGAGAGAAAGAGAGTGACGGAGGGGGAGAGAGTGACGGAGGGGGAGAGAGTGACGGAGGGGGAGAGAGTGCAAGAGAGTGAGGGGGAGCTTTAAACAGGGGGATAAGAGAGTGAGAGTGGCTCAATCACCTGTCTCCTTTCTGGAAGGTTATTCACCGACTCTCGATGCCGAATCTCCGGGATGAGCTACACCATTCCGGTTGGAACGCCTGCAGCAGCTGCCACGGAGACGCAACCAAAACCCGCAACCGCCTCATCCTGCCCTCGCTCATCTCATCCAGGATCTACGTGGTGGATGTGGGGACTGATCCGCGGGCACCCCGAATATTCAAGGTGATTGTGTACCGATCAGCATCTCCTCGCACAGCAACTCCCCCCCGGGTCAAAATCAAACCCCGGGGAGGCGGGGAGAGGGAATGTGGGACTCGCTCCCACGGTGGGGGGGAGAGTGTGGGACTCGCTCCCCACGGGGAATGGGGGAGGCCGTTCAGCCCCTCTTTCTGGGGAAGGGGTTGGGAGGGAGTGGTGGGTTTCCGGCAGCGCACTTGTGCAGTGTTTCGGAGCCGCGGTGAGCACCGTACGCCTGGGTGATTCGCGCCGATGATGGGTTATTGCTTTTCCTTACAGATTGTGGAGCCCATTGATGTGTTCTGGAAGTGTAACCTGGCCAATCCACACACGGCCCACTGCCTGGCCAGCGGCGAGGTTATGATTAGCGCGATGGGAGACCCCTCCGGAAATGGAAAAGGTAGCGCGATTCCCGTCTGTCCCGCTCCTCTCCTAGCACTTCCCCTCCACTCCCACCCTCCCCACAGGCACGGAGCACAAGAACAAGAAGGTTGAGGTTAAAACTGATAGGGCAGGGGTAAAAGAGGGGGAAAGAGAACAGAGCAACATAAGAACGGCGAGCAGGAATAGCCCCTGCTCCCCCATTCAATAAGAACATGGTTGATCTTTTCCAGCTCCACTTACCTGCCCGCTCCCCTTAATTCCTTCCCTGTTCCAAAATCTATCTATCCTTGCCTTAAAAACGTTCAGTGAGGGAGCCTCAACTGGACAGGGAATTCCACAGGTTCACAATCCCTCTGTGTGAAGAAGTTCCCCCTCAACTCAGTCCTAAATCTGCTCCCCCGTCTTTTTTGAGGCCCCTAGTTCTAGATTCACCCGCCACTGGAAACAACTTCTATCTGATCCATTCCCTTCATCATCTTCGAAGTTTCAATCTGATTCCTCCTCGTTCTTCTGAATTCCAATGAGTGTCGTCCCATCTACCCGTTTCCCCCGACATAAACCAACCCTCTCAACTCCCATTCAGCCCCTCTAGACCTTGTTACTCAGTAACAGGAGGCCATTCAGCCCCTCACGAGACTGTTACGCAGGAATGGGGCATGGCCATTCGGCCCTTCTCGAGCCTGCTATACAGAAACAGGAGGAGTCCATTTGCCATCTTATATTTTCTATTCCTGTAACCCCTGCTAATCCCCCTGACACTAAGGAACAATTTAGCACGGCCAATCCACCCTAACCCGCACATCTTTGGACACTAAGGGACAATTTAGCACGGCCAATCCACCCTAACCTGCACATCTTTGAGACTAAAAGGGAATTTACCACGGCCAATCCACCCTAACCTGCACATCTTTGGACACTAAGGGACAATTTAGCATGGCCAATCCACCCTAACCTACACATCTTTGACACTAAGAGGGAATTTGGCACGGCCAATCCCTCCTAACCTACACATCTTTGGACACTAAGGGACAATTTAGCACAGCCAATCCACCCTAACCTACACATCTTTGACACTAAGAGGGATTTGGCACGGCCAATCCCTCCTAACCTACACATCTTTGGACACTAAGGGACAATTTAGCACAGCCAATCCACCCTAACCTACACATCTTTGGACACTAAGGGACAATTTAGCACGGCCAATCCACCCTAACCTACACATCTTTGGACACTAAGGGACAATTTAGCACGGCCAATCCAACCTAACCTACACATCTTTGGACACTAAGGGACAATTTAGCACGGCCAATCCACCCTAAACTGCACATCTTTGGACACTAAGGGACAATTTAGCACGGCCAATCCACCCTAACCTGCACATCTTTGGACACTAAGGGACAATTTAGCATGGCCAATCTACCCTAACCTGCACATCTTTCGGACTGTGGGAGGAAACCCACGCAGACACGGGGAGAACGTGCAGCCTCCACGCAGACACTGACCCTGAGGCCGAGAATCGAACCCGGGTCCCTGGCGCTGCGAGGCAGGAGTGCTAACCTCGCTGTAGCACCGTGCCTGTCCTTGTTTTTCCAGGTGGTTTCATTCTGCTGGATGGCGAGACCTTTGAGGTGAAGGGGAACTGGGAGAAGGAAGGACACACCGCCCCGTTTGGCTACGATTTCTGGTATCAGCCCCGCCATAATGTCATGATCAGCACGGAATGGGGAACCCCCAAGGCCTTGGCCAACGGATTTAACATCGAAGACGTCAAAGCTGGTGAGATACCGATTGCTGACGCCCCCCCTACGTTCCTGCATCCGGCATGGGAAGGGGCCATTCGGCCCCTCTGCTCCCAGGCTGGGATTCCAGCTCCACACTCGCCACCATCTCACCCCCATGACCCTATCCTTCCATCCCTTTCTCCCTCCTGTGTTTATCCGCCCCTCCCCACCTCTCCTCAATATATCTCCCCACCCGTGGGAGCAAGTCCCACATTCTCCCCCCACTCCCCCCGTGGGAGCAAGTCCCACATTCTCCCCCCACTCCCCCGTGGGAGCGAATCCCACATTCTCCCCCCACTCCCCCCGTGGGAGCGAGTCCCACATTCCTACCCCCTCCGTGAGCCTGAGTCCCCACATTCTCCCCCACTCCCCCTCCTGGGAGCGAGTCCCACATTCTCCCCCCATTTTGCCCCGTAAGAGCGAGTCCCATATCCTCCCCCATTCCCCCCACCTCACCCCTGTGGGACTGTCCCACATTCTCCCCCACTCCCACCCTGGAATGATTCCCACATTCTCCCCCCCACTCCTCCCCCATGGGAGCGAGCCCCACATTCTCTGTATCTCCTTAGATATCGCACCCAGGTTTTCTGCCATATCTCCAAACCCCACATGTTTAGCATGGCCAATCCACCCTAACCTGCACATCTTTGGACACTAAGGGACAATTTAGCATTGCCCATCCACCCTAACCTGCACATCTTTGGACACTAAGGGGCAATTTGGCACGGCCAATCCACCCTAACCTGCACATCTTTTGGACTGTGGGAGGAAACCCATGCCGACACAGGGAGAACGTGCAGTCTCCTCACAGACAGTGACCCGAGCCGGGGATCGAACCTGGGTCCCTGGCGCTGGGAGGCAGCAGCGCCAACCCACTGTGCCACCCAACCTCAGCAGGTCTGGTGGAGTGAATGGGATGTACCGAGAGCCAATCTAACTGTGAAGAAGTGTACCTGCAAAGTGCGGGAGACCTCGCTCTCCCCCCCCCCTCGATTAAAGCTCCGTTGAATTGAATTCCCTGTGCGGGGTTATATCTACTGGGTAATCTTCGCCGTGTAATGTTGTTTTTCTTTTAACACGTTGGTTAGGTCATTATGGACACAGCCTCCACATCTGGGACTGGGCCAAACACACACGGGTACAGACCATAGATCTGGGGCAGGAAGGGGCCATTCCGTTGGAGATCCGCTTCCTCCACGACCCCACTGCCACCGAGGGGATGGTCGGCTGTGCCCTCAGCAGCTCCGTCTTCCGCTTCTACAAGACCGAGGTACGACCCCGTAGCTGGCGGGGGTTGGGGGGCAAGGGCAGAGGGGACAATAGGTGGTGGCTACAGACATACGGTTTACCCTTGTCTGTACTGCGCCTAGCTGAGATACAGAGTAGATTCGGAGAGAACGGTTGGGGAGGGGGGAGGAATCCAGAAAGAGTGGCCGGGGGGGGTGGTGTTTGAGGATGAGGGGAGGAGAAATTTCTTCACCCAGAGGTTGGTGGAATTCACTCGCACAGAAAATAGTCGAGACCAAAACGTTTCAAGAAGGAATTAGGTATTTGATAGGGGCGCTGCTGCCTCACGGCGCCAGGGAGCCCTGGGTTCGATTCCCGGCTCTGGGTCACCGCCTGCACATTCTCCCCGTGTCTGCGTGGGTTTTCTCCGGGCGCTCCGGTTTCCTCCGAAAGAGTCCGGGCGGACTTGCGAAATTCTTCCTCAGTGTGACCCGAGCGGGCGACCAACGGGCTTTCACAGTAACTGCATTGCAGTGTTAACGTCGCCCAGGTTAAAGTCCAACAGGTTTACTCGGTAGGGCGAGCTTTCGGAGTGTTGCCCCTTCACCGGGGGGAGCAGAGAATTCGGTTCCCAAACGGGGCATGCAAAGACACAAACTGAACTTACAAAATCGCAGCCAGAGTGCGAGATTTTACAGCTAATCAAGTCTTAAGGATACCGATTACAAGCTTAAGGATACGTGAGTGGGGAGAGGGTTAAGCACAGGTTAAAGAGATGTGTATTGTCTCCAGCCTGGACGGTGAGTGAGATTTTGCAAGCCCAGGCAAGTCGTGTGGGTCACAGATAATCCGACATGAACCCAAGGTCTTGAGGGAGGTCATCCTCACGTGTGCGGGACTTGGATGCCAGTCTCTGCTCAGCGACTCTGCGCTGTCGCGAAGGCCGCCTTGGAGAACGCTTGCCCGAAGATCAGGGAACCCGAATGCCCGTGACCCGCTGAGGTGTTCCCTGACTAGAAGGGAGTAGCAGGCAGAAGTGTGCCTGTTGGGCTTGTGCAGGACCTCTCCCTCTCTCTGTACTGTTGATGGCCAGGTTCTGCTTCCTTCCTGCAGGGCGGGGACTGGGCGGCGGAGAAGGTCATCGCTGTGCCGAACAAGAAGGTGGGAGGCTGGCTCCTGCCGGAGATACCAGGTAACGTGGTTCCCGCCCCGTCGGGCAAGAGTTCGAATCCCGGGACAATGTCAACAAAGTAGAATTCAGTCAGAGCAGCAACTGGGGTTGGTACTGGTGCCGCACGGTGCCAGGAACGCGGGTTATTTTAATTTATCTATCTCAGATTTAAAATTAGCAACTGACCTGGCAACTGAGTGGTGTTTGCGGTGGAGAGTTTGCAGCCTCTGCCACACTCTGTGTGTGTGTGTGTGTGTGTGTGTGTAGACATTGTTTCCAAACATCTCCATAGTCTGGCCCTCAATTTCTCTGCTCCTTCCCCCTGCCTCCAATTCTAGAATCTCCAAACAGTGCACCTTTCTCTCTCCTTGTCCTTTCCTGTTAACCTCAGGTCAGAGAGATATGCAGCACGCAAACAGGCCCTTCGGCCCATCTTTTCCATGCCAGCTGTGTTTCCGAACTAGCTCCACTTGCCCGCGTTTGGCCTGTGTCCCTCGAAGCTTTCCGCGGACCTGTCCAAATGTCTTTCTCGTACACACTGTAGCCACCTCTAGCCTCTCGTTCCACCACCCCTCTGTGTGATAAAAAAGTTACCCCTTGGGTCCCTCCCTTTCCCCTCGCAAGTTTTGCCCTCAAGTTTTGGACAGCTCCCCCCTCGTCTACCCTTGGAGTTGGGGTCTTTTAAGAGACTTCTGGACGTGTAGATGGGATTTAATGGGATTGAGAGTTATAGGTTGGCCTGGTAGGTAGGGATAGGATCGGTGCAAATTGTGGGCTGAAGGGCCTGTTTGTGCACTAATAAAGAACAAAGAACAAAACAGCACGGCAAACAGGCCCTTCGGCCCAACGGGCCCGCGCCGCCACCCCGATGTTCCCACCTCGACCCGCGATCCCTGTCCATGTTTATAGATCTATGGATTAAAAAACCAAATTTGAGACAATTTAGGGAGAATTTGTTCTGCCAATTAGCCACATTTTTGGGATGTGGGAGGAAACCGGAGCGCCCGGAGAAAACACACGCCAGCACGGGGAGAATGCGCAAACTCCCACAGACCCAGGCCCCAAATCTGCACAGCACAGCGATAGTCACTGAGCTGTCATATTGCCCGTCAAATGGTCCAGGTCGAGCGTACACTAACAACGTGAAGCACTAGGATACTCTCGGAAAAAAAATCCAAGAGCAGCCCTCTCACGACCCATCACGTGTATGCCCCTTGTTAGACAACAAGGTGGACCAAAGCACCTGTAGGATAAAAACAAGTACATCAATATCATCATCTATTTACACACTTCCCAGGGACTCCCCAGGCTCATGATCCCTATTTTAAATCAGTTTTCTATACCCCTCCATCCCCATTCTGTTCATGTGCCCATCTAAGTATTTCTTAAATAACTCCAGAGTGCCTGCCCCCACCACTTTATGCATTCCATACCCCCACCACCCTCCGTGTGAAAAAACTCCTTCAAGCATCCAAATTATACCTTACCCTCCCTGACCCTAAGCCTGTGACCCCTCGTGCTATTCGAGTCCATCCTAGGAAAAAGCTTAACCCTGTTTACTCTATCGATACCCCTCATAATCTTGTACACCTCTATTAGATCTCCTCTAAGTCTACGTCTTTCTAAGGAAAACAGTCCCAATTTGCCTAATCTCCCCTCGTAACTCAGACCTTCCATAACCAGGCAGCATCCTGGCAAACCTATAATGTATTCTATTCATCTGATCTACCTCCCTCATGGTTTTATAAACATCTATAAGGCCACCCCATCATCCTTCTACACTCCAGGGGATGAAACAGTGGGCTAGCACTGTGCCTCATGGCGCCGGGAGACCCGGTTTCGATTCCCAGTCACTGTTTGTGCCTGCATGGGTTTTCCTCCGGGCGCCCCGGTTTCCTCCCACAGTCTGAAAGAAGGGTGCGTTGGCTAACTTCTCCCTCAGTGTAACCCCTGTGGCGACTAGAGGCGGGGGGCAGATTTTCACGGTAACTTCATTGCGGTGTTAATGTAAGCCGACTCGTGACACTCTAATAAATCAAAATGTGGCAGTGGGAAATCGCCAGCCTCTGTGAGGGTACAAACTCTGTCAGCCTGACCTGGGCGCACATCAACAACTAGCTACATTCACATAGCGCCTCCAACACAACAGAGACTCCCCCCACCCACGCGCCACCCTACAAGGAGCATCAGAGGAGCTTCATCAACAGATATTTGGGACAGGTGATCAAAAAGGAGGTTACTGAGGTAAAGACGGGGCAAGGAGCGAACAGAGATAGGGAGGGGGGTGTAGGGGCTGGAGGAGGTTACAGAGATAGGGGGAGGTGGTGTAGGGGGCTGGAGGAGTGTTACAGAGATAGGGAGGGTTAGTGTAGGGGGCTGAGGAAGGTTACAGAGATAGGAGGGGGTGTAGGGGGCTGGAGGAGGGTTTACAGAGATAGGGAGGGGGTGTAGGGGCGGTGACGGGGGTTACAGAGATAGGGAGGGGTGCAGGGGCTGGCGGGGGTTACAGAGATAGGAGGGGGTGTAGGGGCTGAAGGAGGTTACAGAGATAGGAGGGGGTGTAAGGGGTTAGAGGGGGTTACAGAGATAGGAGGGGGTGTAGGGGGCTGACGAGGTTTACAGAGATAGGGAGGGTGTAGGGGGCTTGGAGGAGTTACAGAGATAGGGAGGGGGTGTAGGGGGGCTGGAGGGGGTTACAGAGATAGGGGAGGGGTGTAGGGGGCTAGAGGGGGTTACAGAGATGGGGGGTGTAGGGGGCTGGAGGGGTTACAGAAATAGGGAGGGGGTGTAGGGGCTGGACGGGGGTTACAGAGATAGGGAGGGGGTGCAGGGGGCTGGAGGGGGTTACAGAGATAGGGAGGGGGTGTAGGGGGCTGGAGGGGGTTACAGAGATAGGGAAGGGGGTGTAGGGACTGGAGGGGTTACAGAGATAGGGGGGGGTGTAGGGGCTGGAGGGGGTTACAGAGATAGGGAGGGGGTGTAGGGGCTGGAGGGGTTACAGAGATAGGGAGGGGGTGTAGGGTGTGGAGGGGGTTACAGAGATAGGAGGGGGTGTAGGGGCTGGAGTGGGTTACAGAGATAGGGAGGGAGAGGGTGCTTTATTGGTTGGAGGTTGACTTTGCGTTTTGTTGTAGGTCTGATCACGGATATTCTGATCTCCCTGGACGATCGCTTTCTCTATTTCAGTAACTGGCTGCACGGGGATCTGCGACAGTACGATATCACCGACACTCGCAAACCCAGAATGGTCGGACAGGTCAGCACCGGGGCAGAGAGGGTCACACCGCCTCTTACCCATGGCCAGTGGGGCAATCACGCAGGCAGCAGGGAGGGCAGTGGGGGGGGGGGCGGTCAATCTGTGTTCTCCCAAAGGCTTTGTGGGTGAGCTGTACCCTGCGGACAGGTGCGTCTCTGTGTCTGTCCGTCTGTGATGTGACAGTGCGGTCTGCCTCGCTGGCAGGGTGTGGGGTGATGTGGAGATGCCGGCGTTGGACTGGGGTGAACACAGTAAGAAGTCTGACAACATCAGTTTTAAACCCAACCGATTTATTTGTTAGTAAACTCACAGCTAACGAACAGCACAGCCTCCAAAGCTTGTGTGAGTTTTACTATCAAATAAATCAGTTGGACTTAAACCTGGTGTTGTCAGACTTCTTACTAGGGTTGGGGGATCCCAGGGCAGGGTACACAGATAGATAGAGAGAGAGAGAGACAGAGAGAAAAACAGGGAGAGAGAGAGGGAGAGAGAGAGACTGAGAGAGAGAGAAAGATAGAGAGACAGACAGAGAGAGAGAGACAGAGAGACAGAGAGAAGAACAGAGAGAGAGAGAGAGAGAGGGACAGAGACTGAGAGACAGAGAAAGAGACAGAGAAAGACAGAGAGGGAGAGAGAGAGAGACAGAGAAAGACAGAGAGAGAGGGAGAGAGACAGAGAGAGAGAGAGAGAAAGATAGAGAGAGAGAGACTGACAGAGAGGGAGACTGACAGAAAGAGAGAGAGAGAGCTGGGGAGAGAGGTGGAGGGGTTTAGGGAGGGAAACCCAGAGCTTAGGGCCCCCCAGGCAGCTGAAGGCATGGCGGAGCGATGGGAATTGAAGGATGACCGAGAGGCCGGAATTGGAGGAACGCAAAGATCTCGTAGGGTTATAGGGGCTGGAGGAGGTTACAGAGATAGGGAGGGGGTGTAGGGGGGCTGGAGGAGGTTACAGAGATAGGGAGGGGGTGTAGGGGGGCTGGAGGAGGGAGGAGGGGTTGGGAGAGGATGTAGGGGGCTGGAGGGGGTTACAGAGATAGGGAGGGGGTGTAGGGGACTGGAGGAGGTTACAGAGATAGGGAGGGGTGTAGGGGCTGGAGGAGGTACAGAGATGGGAGGGGGGTGTAGGGGGCTGGAGGAGGGTTACAGAGATAGGGAGGGGGTGTAGGGGGCTGGAGGGAGGTTACAGAGATAGGGAGGGGGTGTAGGGGGCTGGAGGAGGTTACAGAGATAGGGAGGGGTGTTAGGGGGCTGAGGAGGTTACAGAGATAGGGAGGGGGTGTAGGGGCTGGAGGAGGTTACAGAGTAGGGAGGGGGTGTAGGGGGCTGGAGGAGGTTACAGAGATAGGGAGGGTGTAGGGGGCTGGAGGAGGTTACAGAGATAGGGAGGGGGTGTAGGGCTGGAGAGGTTACAGAGATAGGGAGGGGGTGTAGGGCTGGAGAGGTTACAGAATAGGGAGGGGGTGTAGGGAGCTGGAGGAGTTACAGAGTAGGGAGGGGTGTAGGGGCTGGAGGGGGTTACAGAGATAGGGAGGGGGTGTAGGAGGATGGCAGGGGTTACAGAGATAAGGAGAGTTGGGGGGGGTGAAGGGGTTGTAAATGTGGCGTTATCACACGGGGAGCTGATGTTGTTGAGTTGGGGCGAGAGCCACAGTGAATCGATTTCAGGATGAGTTGGGATGTGTGGGGGCCACAGTATTTCAGAGCAAGGAGATGATTGGGAAGGTTGAGCTTGGAGGGGCAGTGGGCCACACTGCTTGTACCTTTACCTGACCCCTCACTGCTCCCTTCTTTCTGAATGGCCAAGAGAGAATCTGCTCAGACTGACTCTGTGTACATTCCCCCAGGTTTTTATCGGAGGGTGCCTTGTGAAGGGAGGACCAGTGAAGGTTCTTGAGGACCAGGAGCTGCAGAGTCAGCCTGAGCCCTGCTTCGTTAAGGTGAGAAGGTTCTTTGGAAGGGGCTTCTGATGGGTGGCACAGTGGGGTTAGCACGGCTGCCTCACAGCGCCAGGGACACAGGTTCGATTCCTGGCTTGGGTCACTGCGTGGAGACTGAACGTTCTCCCCATGTCTGTATGGGTTTCATCCCACATGCAAAAGATGTGCAGGGTTAGGGTGGATTGGCCTTGCTAAATTGCCACTTAGTGTCCAAAGATGTGCAGATGACGGGGATTGGCCGTGCTAAATTGCCCTTTAGTGTCCCTACATATGTCGGTTAGCAGGGAAAATACATGGTGTTACGGGGTGTGCCTGGGTAAGACTTGATGGGCCGAATGGCCTCTTCCTGCACTTTAGGATTCTATGAGTTTGTAAACAGAAAGCATTGTCACAATGAGGGCATCACTGGTCACCCCCAGCATTTATCACCCATCCCTAATTGCCCCTTGAGAAGGTGGTGGGTGAGCCGCACTTATTCAGGCAAGTGGAGATTGTTGTTGGAGAGACACTCATCCAGGCAAGTGGAGATTGTTGTTGGAGAGACACTCATCCAGGCAAGTGGAAATTGTTGGAGGGACACTCATTCAGGCCAGTGGAGATTGTTGTTGGAGAGACACTCATCCAGGCAAGCGGAGATTGTTGTTGGAGAGACACTCATCCAGGCCAGTGGAGATTGTTGTTGGAGAGACACTCATCCAGGCCAGTGGAGATTGTTGTTAGGAGCCACACTCATCCAGGCCAGTGGAGATTGTTGTTAGGAGCCACACTCATCCAGGCAAGTGGAGATTGTTGTTGGAGAGACACTCATCCAGGCAAGTGGAGATTGTTGTTGGAGAGACACTCATCCAGGCAAGTGGAGATTGTTGTTGGAGAGACACTCATCCAGGCAAGTGGAGATTGTTGTTGGAGAGACACTCATCCAGGCAAATGGGGAGTGTTCTATCACACTCCTGATTTGTGCCTTGTGATGATCGACAGTCTTTAGGGGGACTCAGGAGGTGAGTTACTGGTTGCAGGATTCCCAATCTCTTGATGGGTACGGCTTGCTGCTTTCTACGCCAATGGAAATAGGTCTCCCTCTCCCAAGACTTATAGAGTCACGGAGAGATAGCCCATGCTGTCCCTTTTTTCAAACACCTAAGCTCATTCCTCTAGTTTTCGACTCCCCTACCTTTGGGGAAAAGATATTGACTATCTCGCTGATCTGTGCCCCTCATTATTTTATAAAACTCTGTAAGATCACCCCTCAACCTTTGATTTGATCTATTATTGTCACATGTATTGGGATACAGTGAAAAGTATTGTTTCTTGTGCGCTATACAGACAAACCATACCATTCATAGAGTACATAGATTTGGTTTATTATTGTCACATGTATTGGGATACAGTGGAAAGTATTATCTTATGCGCTATACAGACAAAGCATACCATTCATAGAGAAGGAGAGAATGCAGAATGTATGTTACAGTCATAGCTAGGGGAAGAGAAAGATCAGTTTCGCAGAAGGTCTTAATGTAAGCCTCCTACGCTCCAGGGGAAAAAAACGTCCCAGTCTATCCAGCCTCTCCTTGTAACTCAAACCATCAAGTCCCGGTAGCATCCTGATAATTCTTTTCTACACTCTTTCTAGTTTAATAATATCCTTTCTATAATCGGGTGCCCAGAACTGTACACAGTATTCCAAGCGTGGTCTAACCAATGTCTTGTACAACTTCAACAAGACGTCCCAACTCCTGTATTCTGACCGATGAAACCAAGCAATGCCGAATGCCTTCTTCACCGCTCTGTCCGCCTGTGACTCCGCTTTCAAGCAGCTATGAACCTGTACCCCGAGATCTCTCTGTTCTGTAACTCTCCCCCAGCGCCCGAACGTTAACCAAGTCCTGCCCTATTCCAATCCCAGTTTCCAGCACTTAGTCATTGGCCATGTACGCTGTGACATTTCAAACTCTTACCGATTGACTTCTATAACTTCACCCCTCATCCTCCTACGCTCCAGAGAAGAAAAGTCTATCCAGCCTCTCCTTAAAACTCAATCCGTCAAGTCCCGGGAGCATCCTAGTAAATCTCTTCTGCACTCTTTTCTAGTTTAATAATATCCTTTCTATAATAGGGAGACCAGAACTGTACACAGTATTCCAAGCGCGGTCTTACCAATGTCTTGTACAATTTCAACAAGACGTCCCAACTCAATGTTCTGACCGATGAAACCCAGCATGCCGCTTCTTCACCGCTCTGTCCGCCTGTGACTCCGCTTTCAAGCAGCTACGAACCTGTACCCCGAGATCTCTCTGTTCTGTAACTCTCTCCCCAACCATTAACTGAGTAACTCCTGCCCTGGGTCGATCGACCGAAATGCACCACCTCGCATTGGTCTAAATTTTTGCTGCCCTCTTTCTAGTTTAATAATATCCTTTCTATAATAGGGTGACCAGAACTGTACACAGTATTCCAAGCGCGGTCTTACCAATGTCTTGTACAACTTCAACAAGACGTCCCAACTCAATGTTTTGACCGATGAAACCCAGCATGCCTTTTTCACCCCTCTGTCCGCCTGTGACTCCGCTTTCAAGCAGCTACGAACCTGTACCCCGAGGTCTCTCTGCTCTGTTGGATGACAGGCAGTTCTGTCCTGCATGAAGCACAGCCTTTCCTTCTTCGTGGAGTTGCACTTAAAGTGTTCCCTCCACCGCCCGCCCACCAGTGACGATCCTTTTGGTGTCCTGACAGGGGAGGAGGATCGGGGGCGGACCGCAGATGATCCAGCTAAGCTTGGACGGAAAGCGCCTCTACGTCACGACCTCGCTGTACAGCGGATGGGACAAGCAGTTCTACCCGGACATCATCAAGTGAGTGTGTCACGCCGCCGGGTTACGCGTTCACGCTCTTGCCCATTTCGCCCCCCTCTGATTCCACCCCCCCACCACCCCACACCCCCCCCCCCCACCCCCCACCCCCGGCCTAGGACCTCACAGCACAGGAGGAGGCCCTTCGGCCCAGTGCATCCCTGCTACCCTTCCCTCGAAGCTGCGATTAGCTTGCTGCCGCACTCTTTTCCAATCCCAATCGGTGGGCGGCACGGTGGCACAGTGGGTTAGCACTGCTGCTTCACAGCTCCAGGGTCCTGGGTTCGATTCCTGGCTCGGGTCGCTAACTGTGTGGAGTCTGCATGTTCTCCCTATGTCTGCATGGGTTTCCTCCAGGTGCTTTGGTTTCCTCCCACAGTACAAAGATGTGTAGGTTAGGCTGGATTGGCCGTGCTAAATTGCCTCTTAGTGTCCAAAGATGTGTAGGTTAGGCTGGATTGGCCGTGCTAAATTGCCCCTTAGTGTCCAAAGATGTGCAGGTTAGGCTGGATTGGCCGTGCTAAATTGCCCCTTAGTGTCCAAAGATGTGCAGGTTAGGGTGGATTGGCCGTGCTAAATTGCTCCTTTGTGTCCAAAGATGCGTAGGTTAGAGAGATTAGCGGGTAAATAATACGTAGGGATATGGGGTAGGGCCAGGGTAGGATTGTGTTCAGTGCAGACTCGATGGGCCGAATGGCCTCTTTCTGCACTGTATGGTTCTATGGTTAATTCCCTTCAGAAATGCCCCCCGATTTAATCTTCTGTCCGCTGTGCTTTTGGTCCATTGGGTGTGAATTCAAGTTTCTCTCTCTCTTCTACCTTCTCCCTTTCAATTTTAAATTCCCCCCCCTCTTCATAGACTGATAGAAGTTTACAGCATGGAAACAGGCCCTTCGGCCCAACTTGTCCATGCACCCCCTCCCCCTTTTAACCCCTAAGCTAGTCCCAATTGCCCACATTTGGCCCATATCCCTCCAAACCCATGTAACTGTCTAAACGCCTTTAAAAGACAAAATTGCCTCTACTACTGCCTTTGGCAGCTCATTCCAGACACTCACCACCCTCTGTGAAAAAACTTCTGGACCCTTCTGTATCTCTCCCCTCTCACCTTAAACCCACACCCTCTAGTTTTAGATTAGATTTTGGGGATGAATGAACGGTAGGAGGACATTCAGCCCCTCAAATCTCGTCCGCGCAATTCAAAGAGATCATGGCAGGTCTGCGGCCAAAGACAGGGAGGGGCTGGAGGAGGTTAGAGATTGGGAGGGGGTGTAGGGGGCTGGAGGAGGTTAGAGATTGGGAGGGGGTGTAGGGGCTGAGGGGTTACAGAGATTGTGAGGGGGTGAGGGGGCTGAGGAGGTTACAGAGATAGGGAGGGGGTGTAGGGGATGGAGGGGGTTACAGATGGGAGGGTGTGGGGCTGAGGAGTAAGAGTAGGAGGGGTGTAGGGGGCTGGAGGGGGTTACAGAGATAGGGAGGGGGTGTAGGGGGCTGGAGGGTCTCACAGAGATTGGGAGGGGTGTAGGGGCTGGAGGGGGTTACAGAGATAGGGAGGGGGTGTAGGGGGCTGGAGGGGGTTACAGAGATAGGGAGGGGTGTAGGGGCTGGAGGAGGTTACAGAGATAGGGAGGGGGTGTAGGGGCTGGAGGGGGTTACAGAGATAGGGAGGGGGTGTAGGGGCCTGGAGAGGTTACAGAGATAGGGAGGGGGTGTAGGGGGCTGGAGGAGGTTACAGAGATAGGGAAGGGGTGTAGGGGCTGGAGGAGGTTACAGAGATAGGAGGGGGTGTAGGGGGCTGGAGGAGTTACAGAGAAGGGAGGGGGTGTAGGGGCTGGAGGAGGTTACAGAGATAGGGAGGGGGTGTGAGGCTGGAGGAGGTTACAGAGATAGGGAGGGGGTGTAGGGGCTGGAGGAGGTTACAGAGATGGAGGGGTGTAGGGGGTCGGAGGAGGTTACAGAGATAGGGAGGGGGTGTAGGGGTGGAGGAAGGTATAAGAGATAGGGAGGGGTGTAGGGGCTGGAGAGGTTACAGAGATAGGGAGGGGTGTAGGGGCTGGAGGAGGTTACAGAGATAGGGAGGGGTGGTAGGGGGTGGAGGAGGTTACAGAGATAGGGAGGGGTGTAGGGAGCTGAGGGTTACAAGAGATAGGAGGGGGTGTAGGGGCTGAGAAAGAGATAGGTAGGGGCTGGAGGGTTACAGAGATAGGGAGGGGGTGTAAGGGCTGGAGGAGGGTTACAGAGATAGGGAGGAGGTGTAAGGGCTGGAGGAGGGTTACAGAGATAGGGAGGAGGTGTAGGGGATGGAGGAGTTTACAAAGATAGGGAGGGGGTGTAAGGGCTGGAGGAGGGTTACAGAGATAGGGAGGAGGTGTAGGGGATGGAGGAGGGTTACAGAGATAGGGAGGGGGTGTAGGGGGCTGGAGGAGGTTACAGAGATAGGGAGGGGGTGTAGGGGGCTGGAGGGGGTTACAGAGATAGGGGGGGGGTGTAGGGGGCTGGAGGAGGTTACAGAGATTGGGAGGGGGTAGGTGGCTGGAGGAGGTTACAGAGATTGGGAGGGGGGGTTAGGGGGCTGGAGGAGGTTACAGAGATAGGGAGGGGGTGTAGGGGGCTGGAGGAGGTTACAGAGATTGGGAGGGGGTGTAGGTGCTGGAGGGGGTTACAGAGATAGGAGGGGGTGTAGGGGGCTGGAGGAGGTTATAGAGATAGGGAGGGGGTGTTGGGGTTCCAATTTAAGCGATATCCCCATAGATAAATATCCTGCTTTCGCACCAAAAGAAAAACAGACATTCCCATGACCTGCCTTGCTGTGGTGGAAAATGCCTGCCCACCCAGGCTTCTTGCAGATCCCAGTCTCCAAACTCCAGAGAGAGGAAGGGCTCCTGCTCTCTGCAGCTCCCCAAGAAGCGAATGAAGCGCGTGCCCGGTCAGATGGCCTTACCTGTCAATCGCCCCGCATTAAGCCCTACTCTGAAAAACCCCAGGGGTAAACAGTAAAATAGCGAACCTGCATTCATCCAGATTAAACCAAACACTGCAGCAATTACGCTGCTGCAGTAACAAAGAGGCTGCCGGATGCAGACAAAATGGCACTGAAAATGAAACAGAAACAGAAACCACGACCCAAATACAGGACTTCAAGGCACAGTATTGTCCCTCCGTGACGGAGCATTCCGTATGAATCTTTCCTGTGGGGAGAGGCGGGAGCTGAAAGGTGTTCTGTGTTGCAGGGAAGGGTCGGCGATGTTGCAGATTGACGTGGACACCGAGAAGGGCGGCCTGACCATTAACAAGAATTTCCTGGTGGACTTCGGCAAGGAACCAGATGGGCCGGCGCTCGCCCATGAGGTCCGGTACCCGGGCGGAGACTGCAGCTCCGATATCTGGCTGTAGGTGGGGTCGATGGAGGAGGTCTGGAGATATCTAGGGGATGTCCGCTGAGACTCCAGGAGGCCTCCGTTAAGATCAGGGTCCATTTTCATGTAACCTCAACTTCCTGAGCACCCAGGTCAAGAATACAGCTTGTTTTCTTTTCTCTCTAAATACAAAGAGTTCCTTCTCCAATTACAAGCATAAGTGAGAAAGCTAATTTGTAGAATCTCATTGAGACACGTCGTTAGAATCATAGAATCCCTACAGCGCAGAAGAATCCCTTCAGCCCCTCGAGACTGCACCGACCTTCTGACAGAGCATCTTACCCAGGCCTCATCCCCATAACCCCACATATGTGCCCTGCTAATCCAACTAACCTACACACGGCCAATCCACCTAAACTGCACATCTCTGGACACTAAGGGGCAATTTAACATGGCCAATCCACCCTAACCTACACATCTTTGGACACTAAGAGGCAATTTAGCATGGCCAATCCATCCTAACCTGCACATCTTTGGACACTAAGAGGCAATTTAGCATGGCCAATCCATCCTAACCTGCACATCTTTGGACATTAAGGGGCAATTTAGCACGGCCAATCCACCCTAACCTACACATCTTTGGACACTAAGGGCAATTTAGCATGGCCAATCCATCCTAACCTGCACATCTTTGGACATTAAGGGGCAATTTAGCACGGCCAATCCACCCTAACCTACACATCTTTGGACACTAAGGGACAATTTAGCACGGCCAATCCACCCTAACCTACACATCTTTGGACACTAAGGGACAATTTAGCACGGCCAATCCACCCTAACCTACACATCTTTGGACACTAAGGGACAATTTAGCACGGCCAATCCACCCTAACCTACACATCTTTGGACACTAAGGGACAATTTAGCACGGCCAATCCACCCTAACCTACACATCTTTGGACACTAAGGGACAATTTAGCACGGCCAATCCACCCTAACCTACACATCT
>JAGIQG010000042.1:4797164-4826166 GCA_024679065.1 Sphyrna mokarran | reverse complement strand
GTTAAATTTGTACCGTGCTTCATTCACGGTGCCGTGGAGGGAGGATGCGCAGCTCCAACCGACTGCTAGCACAACCCAACGTGATGGCTAGGGGAGGGGGGGCGTGGTTGTCGTGATTGGCAGTCCGCTTGTCCAATAGGAATGGAAATTGTCACAGGCTTCGACCATCGCAACCAATAGGAATCATTGGAGGGCGGGCCATAGTCAGGCAGCACGTTCGGTTGACTTTCACACAATATTTTGAACAAACTATACGACATTATAAACTATGTTATTTTGAAAAGACTATTCTTTTGTATCATAAAGCCATTTAGTCCTCATATTTTCGTATTCGGCGTTTGGGGCAAAGTGTTAGTGCGGATTGAGGATTGGATATCTAATAGGAAGCAGAGAGTAGGCATAAATCGGTGCTTTTTTTTGGTTGACAGTTGGTGACTAGTGGAGTGCCGGAGGCTGGGGCCTCAACTGTGAACCATTTACATACACAACCTGGAGGAGGGGGCCAAGTGTACAGTAACAAAGTTTGCTGATGACACGAAGGAGAGTGGGAAAGCGAATTGCGTGGAGGAAGCGGAAAGTCTGGATAGGTTGTGAGTCGGTGAGGACCTGGCAGGTGGAGCATAATGGTAGCAAACGTGAGGTTATCCACTTTGGTACAAATAATAGTAGGATGGAATATTATTTGAAGGGTGAAAAGTTGCAGCGTGCTGCTATGCAGAGGGACCACAGAGGGTCCTTTTGCACCAATTACAAACCCTGAGTCTGCAGGCGCAGCAGGTGATCAAGAAGGCAAATGAGATGTTGGCCTTTAGTGTGAGGGGGATAGAATATAAAATTTAGGGAGGTTTTACTGCAACTGTACAAGGCACTGATGAGGCCGCAACTGGAGTACTGTGTGCCGTTTTGGTCCCCTTATTTGCAAAAGGATATATTGGCCTTGGAGGGAGTAGAGAAAAGGTTCACCAGGCTGACATCGGAAATGAGGGGGTTAGCTTATGAAGAGAGATTGAGTAGATTGCCCCTGTACTTGCTGGAGTTTAAAAGGCTGAGTAGGGCAGGGGGATCTTATGGAGATATATAAGATACTGAAGGGGCTAGACAGCATAGAGATAGAGAGATTCTTTCCAGGAAACTTACGAATCTAGTGGAATTTTTTGAAGAAGTGACAAAAACAGTTGATGAAGGACAGGCTGTTGATGTCGTCTACATGGATTTCAGTAAGGCGTTTGACAAGGTTCCTCATGGTAAACTGATAGAGAAGGTGAAGGCGCATGGGATACAGGGTCAGGTATGTAGATGGGTCGAGAACTGGCTCGGGAGGAGGAGACAGAGGGTAGTAGTGGAAGGCTCTTTTTCCGGCTGGAAGCCTGTCACTAGTGGAGTGCCACAAGGCTCAGTACTAGGTCCTCTTCTATTTGTGGGCTACATAAACGACTTGGAAGTAGGGGTAGGTGGTGAGATCAGCAAATTTGCTGATGATACCAAGATGCTTGGATTGGCGGGTACAGAAGAGCAGTGTCAGGCAATACAACAGGACATAGACAGGTTGGTAGACTGGGCAGATAAATGGCAAATGGAATTTAATCCGGATAAATGCGAGGTGATGCATTTTGGCCGGAAAAATGTAGAAGAGAGTTATAGGATAAAAGGTAAAACTTTACGGAGCATAGAGACGCAGAGAGACTTGGGGGTGCAGGTTCACAAGTCTCTGAAGGTGTCCTCACAGGTGGAGAAGGTGACAAAGAAGGCGTATAGTATGTTAGCTTGCATAGAAAAGGGTATAGAATATAAGAGTAGGAGTTTGATGTTGCAGTTGTATACAACTTTGGTTAGGCCTCACTTGGAATACTGCGCCCGGTTCTGGTCTCCGTACTATCGGAAGGATGTGGAGTCCTTGGAGAGAGTGCAGAGGAGGTTTACCAGGATGCTGCCTGGTATGGAAGGACTGTCCTATGAGGAACGATTAGATAGACTGGGGTTGGTTTCCCTTGAAAGACGTCGGCTTAGAGGGGATCTCATAGAGGTGTATAAGATTATAAGGGGTATAGATAGAGTAAATGGAGGTAAACTTTTTCCACCTTTAGAAATGGATAGGACGAGAGGTCATGGCCATAGGGTGAGGGGGGCTATGTATAGGACGAATATTAGAGGGCAGTTGTTCACACAAAGGGTAGTGGGGGTGTGGAATGCACTGCCGAGTAAGGTGGTGGGAGCAGGCACGCTGGGGCTGTTTAAGGGTCTCTTGGACAGCCACATGAGCGGTATGCAGATAGAGGAATATAGTAGGACTGTTTAACTACGGCTTTTTTTCCACAGGTAATTCGGTCCATACTTGACCAACATTGAGCATGCATTCTGCAGGTGGTGCGAGTACAGCTCTTGGATGTTGATTCATGGGTTGCCTGGTACCTCATGTCGTAAATGAGTGCTTTATGTGGACCATCTGAAGGGCACCATGACAGCTCAGAGACTATCGATGTGGCTGTGCAGCCACTTGGAATTGGGCCGGTGTCTGCGGGAGTTTGCGCGTTCTCCCCGTGGTTGCGTGGGTTTTCTCCGGGCACTCCGGTTTCCTCCCACAACCCAAAAATTCGCTCTTAGGCTGATTGGGAAACAAATTGTCCCTATTGTGAAAATTTTCCATATTAGGAATAATATATATATTATTATATAGGAATATTAAAATAGGATAATGTATTTGCTACTATTTGGTATGACGGCGGCGCGGGCTCGTTGGGCCGAAGGGCCTGTTTCCCGTGCTGTGTTGCTTAATAATAAAAAAAAAGATACTGAAGGGGCTAGACAGCGTAGAGATTCTTTCCAGGAAACCAGAACTAGAGGGCAAAGCCTCAAAATGAGGGGGGGAGGGGTGGTCAGTTTAGAACAGAGTTTAGGAGGAACTTCTTTACTCGAAGGGTGATGAGTCTCTGGAATTCTCTGCCCATTCAAGTGGTGGAGGGTTGAATATATTTCTGATAGACAATGGAATTAAGGGGAGAAAGCGGGAACCGATCCACTTCAGATCAGCCATGATCTCATTGAATGGCGGGGCAGGCTCGAGGGGCTAAATGGCCTACTCCTGCTCCTGTTTCTTATGCTGGGAGGATGTACTTTTTTTTAAACAAATAAGCAACAGATAGCGAGATCCCATTCCCTTGATAGGGAGTGAGCCAGTGTTGAACTGGAAACTGGTTTGGCACCTACCTGTGTTTGATTGACGGCTCCTCTCGACCAATGAGGGCAGTGTGTAGGCCACTTCCGGCAAGCTGATAGGCCAATTGACATGCATGGGCGGTTACTTCCGGTAGCGGTTTGGGGTCAATGGCCGTGACTATGTCGCTTGTGGACCAATCGGAGGGCGGTTAGGGCGCTCAGCCTCTGCCATTGGACGCTGGCCCCTGCCAGCTCTGATTGACGGACGGATTGGCCAATGGAAGAGAGGAACCGCTCACTCCCTGCCGCCCGTTTGTCCAATCGGGGGTGACTAGGGCGTTGACGTCCGACAGTGCATTGGACAAACGCCTCTGACTACCTTGATTGACTGCCGCCTTCACCAATAGGCATACAGAGTCTCTACTTCCGGCGGCGCGTCCGCCCAATGGGAGCTGAGGGGCGTTCACCTCTGTTGCCCTCACCAGTGTGACTGACAGCTGGTCTCACCAATGGGGAAAATGGGACACCTACTTCCGGCGGAGATTTCAACCAGTCGGAGGTCATTTAGGGCGGTTACCTCAGGCAGTGTAACACCGCCCCTGATTGACGGCCTGATTGACGTTCGGCCTCTCCAATAGAAGGGCGGCACTCCCGCCGTCGGCGGCGCGTGCAACCAATCGGAATTGAGTGGGGGGGGGGCAATCACCTCTGGCTGAGGCGTCGCCCAACGGTCACCGCCCCCCCCCCCCCCACGGCCGCCGTGATTGACGTCTGGAGCCACCAATGGGAGGGGACGGCGCCCTCACTTCCGGCGGAGCGCTCAGCCAGTCGGAGCCGAGCGGGGGCGTCGACCTCCGAGCGGCGCGGCGTCCCCAACGGACGCCGCCCCTGACGGCGGTGATTGACGGCCGCCTTGGCCAATGGGGGCACGGAGCCGCCGCCTCCGGCCGGGGCCGGGCCAATGAGCGAGGGGCGGGGGGGCGGGACACAGGCCTCGGGCCCAAGCTGAGCGGTTTCAGGTACATTTGCTTTTGGGATCGAACCCGCGGGGAGGGGAGGGGAGGGGAAAGGACGGCGCTGGCCGCCTCTATAAGGGAGGGATTGGGCGGCGGAGGAGGAGAAGGAGGAGGGGGAGCGAGTGCGGCTGGCGGAGCGGGGCGATGGTGGAAGGCGGGCGGGCGGGCGAGCGAGCGAGCGAAGGAGGGCGGGCGAAGGAGGGAGGGGGTGGTGCAATTGGTCTCAATGCTCAGACCCCCCCCCTTCTCTCACCTCATCACCTTTGCCCTTTGACCTCCTCTACCCAACTTGACCATTTTCTTGACATCTTGGCCCCAAGCCCTCCAGGAACTCCCTGACTGACCGGTTGGCTGGCCAACACCTCCCCGAAGAGTCCCCCCTGCATATTCTCCGCCCTCCCTGGGTGGGGGTAACGCGCCCAGCTGTACCACAAGAGGGGGCAGAATGAGGCCATTCAGCCCGTCAAGTCTGCTCCGCCGTGGTTGATGTGATATCCTATCACGTTTCTCGTACGCACCTCCCCTCCCATTTCCAATCAAGAATCCACCCACCTCCGTGTCCAAGAGCCTCAACGGTCTGGTCTCCTCTCGTAGCGATGAGTTCCCCCCCCCCCCCCCAATCCGCCAGCCCCTGGGGTTGGAGAAACTCCTCCCCGTACCCTTCCTAAAGTCTCGTCCCTTCGCCCTGAGGCTGTGCCCCTCCGGTGCTGGCCTCTCCTGCTTGAGAAACAACACCCTTTCCATCTGTCCTCTCAGCATTAGCTTCCAACCCCTTGTCCTTGTAAACCCCTATGATGGGTGGCACACTGAGGTTAGCATTGCTATCTCAGGGAGCCAGGTTCAATTCCCGGCTCTGGGTCACTATCCGTGTGTGGAGTTTGCACGTTCCCCTCCCTCCCCCCCCTGTCGCCCCCCGCCCCCCTCTCGCCCCCCCTCTTGCCCCCCACTTCTCACCCCCCCCTCCCCACTTCTCGCCCCGTGTCTGCGTGGGTTTCCTCCGGGTGCTCCGGTTTCCTCCCACAGTCTGAAAGACTGTGCTGATTGGTGGATTGGGCTGTGTTAAATTTTCCCTCAGTGTAACCCCACAGGAGTGTGGGGACTTTGGCGGGGGGGTGGAGTGTGGGGACTTTCGGGGGGGGGGGGGTGGGGGACTTTGGCGGGGGGGGGGGTGTGGGACTTCTGGCGGGGGGGGGAGGTGTGGGGACTTCGGCGGGGGGGGGTGTGGGGACTTCGGGGGGGCGGGGGGTGTTGTGGGGACTTCGCGGGGGGGGGTGTGGGGACTTCGGGGGGGGGGGGTTGTGGGGACGTTCGGGGGGGAGTGTGGGGACTGTGGTCGGGGGGGGAGGTGTGGGGAGGGTGGGGGGGTGGCGGGGGGGGGGGTGGAATTTAACAGTAACTTCATTGCAGTGTTAATGTAAACCGACTTGTAATACTAATAAATGAATTTTACTGTATTTGATTTATTGTCACACGTATTAGGATATATAAGATAGAAGATAGAACATAGAACAGTCCAGCACAAACAGGCCCTTCGTCCCACAAGTTGATCACATCTGTACCTACCAAGCCATAGACCTATCTATAACCCCCAATCCCATTGGATCCCATATACTCATCCAGAAGTCTTTTAAAAGACCCCAGCGAGTTTGCCTCAACAACCTCCGACGGCAGCCGATTCCATTCATTCACCACCCTCTAAGTGAAAAACTTACCCCTAACATCCCCTCTGTATTTGCTTCCCTGCACCTTAAACCTGTGTCCTCTCGTAGTGACCATTTCAGCCCTGGGAAATAGTCTTTGAGAGTCCACCCTATCTATTCCTCTCAGTGTCTTATAAACCTCTATCAGGTCGCCTCTCAACCTTCATCTCTCTAGTGAGAAGAGTACCAGCTCCTGCAACCTATCTTCATAAGGCCTGCCTCCCAATCCAGGCAACATTCTTGTAAATTTTCTCTGCATTCTTTCAATAGCTTCCACATCCTATAGTGAGGCGACCAGAACTGCACACGCTACTCCAAGTGGGGTCTGACAAGGGTCTTATAAAGTTGCAGCATTACCTCCCGACTCCTAAACTCAATCCCTCGATTAATGAAGGCCAGTACACCGTACGCCTTCTTGACCACATCCTCCACCTGCGAGGCCAATTTAAGAGTCCTATGGACCCGGACCCCAAGATCCTTCTGCTCTTCAATGCAGCAGAGACTCCTATCCTTGATATTGTACAAGATATTGATATCTAAGAGATAGGAGCAGAATTAGACGACTCGGCCCATCGAGTCTGTTCCACCGTGCAATAATGGCTCATATTTTTCTCATTCCCTCATTCTCCTGCCTTTTCCCCGTAATCCCTGATCCCCTTATGAATCAAGAGCCTATCTGTCTCGGTCTTAAAGACACTCAATGACCCGGCCTCCTCTGCGGCAAAGAGTTCCACAGACTCCCCACTGAAGAAATTCCTCCTCATCTCTGTTTTAAAGGATTGTCCCTTTAGCCCGAGGTTGTGGTTCTACATTTTCCTACGAGTGCAAACGTCCTCTCCACGTCCACTCTATCCAGGGCCTCGCAGGATCCTATAAGTTTCAATAAGATCCCCCCATCATCCTTCTAAACTCCAACGAGTACAGACCCAGAGTCCTCAACCCGTTCCTCATACAACAAGCTCTTCATTCCTGAGATCATTCTTCTGAATCTCCTCTGGACCCCTTTCCAAAGCTCGGCACATCCTCCCTCAGATACTGGGTGGGGGGGTCCCCAAAACTGCTCACGATACTCCAAGCTGGATCTGTCCAGAGCCTGATACAGAAATAGAAGCTTATTCTGGTATTCTAGTCCTCGAGAACCTGGACCATTTGATGGGCAACACAACAGCTCAGTGACTATCGCTGTGCTGTGCAGATACGTAGATTTGGGGCCTGTGTCTGTGTGGGAGTTTGCGCATTCTCCCTGTGCTTGCGTGGGTTTTCTCCAGGAGCTCCGGTTTCCTCCTACATCCCCAAAGATGTGCTCTTAGGCTGACTGGCAGAACAAGTTCTCCCTAAGTTGTCTCAAATTTGGTTTTTGATCCATAGATCTATAAACATAGACAGGGATCACGGGTGGGAACATCGAGGTGGCGGCGCGGGCTGGTTGGGCCGAAGGGCCTGTTTCCCGTGCTGTTTTGTTCTTTAAATGAGTGCTCACGTTGCGTTTGTCTCCCGAACTGAACCCGCATTTGTTTGCCACCTCCAACCGCCAACCAACGATGGCAGGCGTTGTCTTGTCTCGGACGTTAGGTGGGCGAGCTGGCACGCTTAATCCCCCGCCCCCGGGGTTGACGAAGGTGTACCCACAGATCCCCCGATGAGGGAGGGTCCTCCAATGGTCTTGACCCGTCGGCCACTGGAGGATCCAATTGCTTCTTCTCCCAGAGCGTGCGTACATCCCTCTGCGTTGGTGTGCCCGCGGGAAGCTCGCAAAGGTGCCGATGGGAAGCAACCTAAGGGCTCAGATTTGCCTCCAAAGCGACACGGCGCGGGGACAGGCGCGGGCGCAGAGTAGTTTGTCCTACAAAGCCTCTCTTGTGGAGTGCTGGCTCGAACCTCCCGGCAAAGAATCCTCAACCGCTCTCCCCCCAGGGCTGGCTTGGTTAGTCTTGCTCCCCGGAGTGTGCTGGGCCAGTGATCAGCCCCGCGGTGACCTTAGACAAGACAGATCCTACTCCTTTTCCCTCTTGCAGCTTTCTCAGGGCGAGCGGGTTCCCGAGGGAGGAGCCCCACCCCCACCCCAGCATCCCTACAGTGCAGAAGGAGGCCATTGGGCCCATCGAGCCCGCACCAAGCACAATCCCACCCACCACTATTTCCGTAACCCCACATGTTTACCTGAGCTCATCCCCATGACACCAAGTGACAATTTAGCACGGCCAATCCACCCTAACCTACACATCTTTGGACACCAAGTGACAATTTAGCACGGCCAATCCACCCTAACCTACACATCTTGGAGACTAAGGGACAATTTAGTACGGCCAATCCACCCTAACCTACACATCTTTGGACACTAAGGGGCAATTTAGCATGGCCAATCCACCCTAACCTGCACATCTTTGGAGACTAAGGGACAATTTAGCACGGCCAATCCACCCTAACCTGCACATCTTTGGAGACTAAGGGGCAATTTAGCACGGCCAATCCACCCTAACCTACACATCTTTGGAGACTAAGGGGCAATTTAGCACGGCCAATCCACCCTAACCTGCACGTCTTTGGACACGAAAGGGCAATTTTATACAGTTGTTATCCAGAAACACGTCTAAATTGTGCAATATGTTTCTTTCTGCGTCTCTTTTCCACTTCTCTCCTCTCTTCCAGCCCTGTGTCTCTCTCTCTCTCGCTGTCTGTCTCTTTCTCTCTCTCTCATTCCTTGTCTTTATGTGTGTCTCTCTATGTCTCTGTTTGTGGATGTGTCTCTGTCTCTCTCTTATGTGTCTCTTTCTTCCTCTGTCTGTGTGTGTCTCTCTCTCTCTCTCTGTTTCTGTGTATCACTGTGTCTCTCTTTCTCTCTCTCACTTGCTGTCTCTGTGTCTGTACTCTCTCTTTTCTGTTTGTCTCTGTCCCCGTCTCCTCTCTTTCTCTGTCTCTGTCTCTCTCTCTGTCTTTCTGCCTTTCTCTCTGCCTCTCTCTCTCTCTCTGTCTGTCTTTCTCTGTCTGTCTCTCTCTCTGTCTCTCTCTCTCTCTCTGTCTCTGTCTCTCCTTCTCTGTCTCTCCCTGTCTCTCTCTCTCTCTGTCTGTCTCTGTCTGTCTCTCTCTGTCTGTTTCTCTCTGTCTGTCTCTCTCTCTCTGTCTGTCTCTGTCTCTCTCTCTGTCTCTGTCTCTCCCTGTCTCTCTCTGTCTCTCTCTCTCTCACACACACAGAGTGACCCTGTCTCCTGCTCTTTCTCCTAGGCTCTGTAACCCATGGAGGGGGAGGAGACCCCACTGCAGATCCCAGGCCGAGGGAGCCTGACCCCAGGGGATCCGAACTCAGTGGATAGTGAACCGAGTACCTTGCTCCACAAGATAAAGGGCACCATCACGTAAGAGGAGATTTCAGCTGCTCCCAGCACACTCCCTGTTCCTGGTGATTTCAGCACGGTAGCACAGCGGGTTAGCACTGCTGTCTCACAGTGCCAGGGACCCGGGTTCGATTCCCAGCTCGGGTCACTCTCTGTGTGGAGTCTGCACCTTCTCCCTATGTCTGCATGGGTTTTGTCCCACAGTCCAAAGATGTGTAGGTTAGGGTGGATTGGCCATGCTAAATTGTCCCTTAGTGTCCAAAGATGTGTAGGTTAGGGGGATTGGCCATGCTAAATTGCCCCTTAGTGTCCAAAGATGTGTAGTTAGGGGGGATTGGCCATGCTAAATTGTCCCTTATGTCCAAAGATGTGTAGGTTAGGGGATTGGCCGTGCTAAATTGTCCCTTAGTGTCCAAAGATGAGCAGTTTAGGGTGATGGCCGTGCTAAATTGTCCCTTAGTGTCCAAAGATGTGTAGGTTAGGGGGATTGGCCAGGCTAAATTGTCCCTTAGTGTCCAAAGATGTGTAGGTTAGGGGGATTGGCCATGCTAAATTGTCCCTTTGTTCTTAGTGTCCAAAGATGTGAGGTTAGGGTGGATTGGCCGTGCTAAATTGTCCCTTAGTGTCCAAAGATGTGTAGGTTAGGGTGGATTGGCCGTGCTAAATTGTCCCTTAGTGTCCAAAGATGTGTAGGTTAGGGTGGATTGGCCATGCTAAATTGTCCCTTAGTGTCCAAAGATGTGTAGGTTAGGGGGATTGGCCGTGCTAAATTGTCCCTTAGTGTCCAAAGATGAGCAGGTTAGGGTGGATTGGCCATGCTAAATTGTCCCTTAGTGTCCAAAGATGTGCAGGTTAGGGTGGATTGGCCGCGCTAAATTGTCCCTTAGTGTCCAAAAGATGTGTCGGTTAGGGTGGATTGGCCGTGCTAAATTGTCAGGGGGACTACCTAGGGTATATGCACGGAGTTATGTGCATAGGGCCTGGTTGGGATTATGGTTTGTGCCGACTCGATGGGCTGAATTGCTTCCTTCTGCACCATAGGTTTCTATGATCTACTCCCACTCTGAGCTGGCTGGGGAAGGGAGTTGGTGGGGGAATGGTTCTCAGAGATTGGCAGGGGCAAGGGGATACTTCCCTGTCCTTTCTGTCCCTCTGCGGTGCTTTCCCCCAATTGAATTCAGTCCTTGTTGAAGTTGTACAAGACATTGGAAAGGCCACGCTTGGAATACTGTGTACAGTTCTGGTCACCCGATTATAGAAAGGATATTATTAAACTGGAAAGAGTGCGGAAAAAATTTACTAGGATGCTACCGGGACTCGATGGATTGAGGAGAGGCTGGGACTTTTTATCTCTGGAGCGTAGAGGGGTGATCTTATAGAGATCTATAAAATAACGAGGGGCACAGATCAGCGAGATAGTGAATATCTTTTCCCCAAAGGTGGGGGAGTCTAAAACTAGAGGCTGTAGGTTTAAGGTGAGAGGGGGAGAGATACAGAAGGGTCCAGAGGGGTAATTTTTTCACACAGAGGGTGGTGAGTGTCTGGAACGAACTGCCGGAGGGACACGGGTACAATTTTGTCTTTTAAAAAGCATTTAGACAGTTACATGGGTACGATGGGTATCCATCTGGACTGCACCCACCCCTGCCAAGCGCGGGTGTGCCTCAAGGTGTGACCCCCCACCCCCACAGTGCAGTCGTAAGTGCCCCAAAAAGCAGGCACCTTACCCACTCTTGACTGCGATACTAGGCATCTCACTGCAAGAGAGTTCGGGAACCGTGGCTTGTTGACCCTCCCCACCTATCAGAGTGGTGGGGAGAGGGGGTGGGAGGGTCTCAAACTGCCGTGCTCCCTCTCCCCCACTCAACTGTCCTCAGTATTGAGAGGAGAGGCACCCATCGTAGGCTGTGCAGGCTGTCCATGACACGGGGTGGCGTGTGAGGGACAGAGTGCGCGCATGAGAGACGGTGAGCGTGTGTTTGTGTGCATGAGAGAGGGAGAGTGCATGAGGGAGTGTGTTTTGTGTGTGCGTGCGAGGGAGGGAGAATGCGAGAGAGAGAGAGAGAGTGTGTGAAGGATTGCAAGAGAGTGCGCGCGTGAGAGACAGCGTGTGTGTGTGTGAGAGAGAGTGTGTGTGTGAGAGAGAGAGAGCGAGAGAGAGAGTGTGTGTGTGTGTGTGTGTGTGGTGTGTATGAGAGAGAGAGAGAGAGTGTGGTGTGAGAGCGAGCGAGTGGTTGTTGTGTGTGTGGAGAGAGAGAGTGTGTGTGTGAGAGAGAGAGTGTGAGTGTGTGTGTGTTGAGAGAGAGAGTGTGAGTGTGAGAGAGAGAGTGTGATGTGTGTGTGTGTGTGAGAGAGAGAGTGTGATGTGTGTGTGTGTGAGAGAGAGAGTGAGTGTGTGTGTGTGTGTGAGAGAGAGAGTGTGTGTGTGTGTGTGTGTGTGTGAGAGAGAGTTGTGTGTGTGTGTGTGTGTGAGAGAGAGAGTGTGTGTGTGTGAGAGAAAGAGAGTGTGTGTGTGTGAGAGAGAGAGAGAGTGGTGTGTGTGTGAGAGAGAGAGTGTGTGTTGTAAGAGAGTGTGTGAGAGAGTAGAGAGAGCGAGAGTGTGTGTGTGTGTGTGTGAGAGAGGGAGTGTGTGTGTGTGTGTGTGAGAGAGCGGTGTGTGTGTGGTGTGTGTGTGTGTGTGTGTGTGTGTGTGTGTGTGTGTGTGTGTGTGTGTGTGTGTGAGAGAGTGTGTGTGTGAGAGTGTGTGAGAGAGAGAGAGCGAGAGTGTGTGTCTGTGTGTGTGTGCGCGTGTATGTGTGTGAGAGAGAGAGTGTGTGAGTGTGAGAGAGAGAGTGTGAGTGTGTGTGTGTGTGAGAGAGAGAGTGTGTGTGTGAGAGTGTGTGTGAGAGAGAGAGAGCGAGAGTGTGTGTCTGTGTGTGTGTGCGCGCGTATGTGTGTGAGAGAGAGAGTGAGAGTGTGTCTGTGTGTGTGAGAGAGAGAGAGAGAGGTGTGTGTGTGAGAGTGTTGAGAGAAGAGCGAGAGTGTGTAAGTGTGTGAGAGAGATGAGTGAGAGAGTGTGTGTGTGTGTGAGAGAGTGTGTGTGAGAGAGAGAGAGAGCGAGTGTGTGTGTGAGAGAGAGAGAGCGAGTGTGTGTGTGAGAGAGAGAGAGCGAGTGTGTGTGTGAGAGAGAGAGAGAGCGAGTGTGTGTGTGTGAGAGAGAGAGCGAGAGTTTGTGTCTGTGTGTGTGAGAGAGAGAGTGAGTGTGTGTGTCTGTGTGTGTGAGAGAGAGCGAGAGTGTGTGTCTGTGTGTGTGAGAGAGAGAGAGAGTGTGAGAGTGTGTGTGTCTGTGAGAGAGCAAGAGTGTGTGTGGTGTGTGTGTGTGTATTGAGAGAGAGCGAGTGTGTGTGAGAGAGAGCGAGCGAGAGTGTGTGTGTGAGGGTGTGTATGTGTGTGTGAGTTTGAGTGTGTGTGAGTTTGAGTGTGTGTGAGAGTGAGGGTGTGTGTGAGGGTGTGTGTGAGTTTGGGTGTGTGTGAGTTTGAGTGTGTGTGAGGGTGTGTGTGAGGGTGTGTGTGAGTTTGGGTGTGTGTGATTTGAGTGTGTTGAGAGTGAGGGTGTGTGTATTTTGAGTGTGTGTGAGGGTGTGTGTGAGTTTGGGTGTGTGTGAGTTTGAGTGTGTGTGAGGGTGTGTGTGAGGGTGTGTGAGGGTGTGTGTGAGTTTGGGTGTGTGTGAGTTTGGGTGTGTGTGGTGCAGAGGAGCTGCTGTCGAGCGCGGCCTGCCTCCCCCCTCGCGTGGTAATTATATTGCTCTGCATTAACTACCTCTCTCTCTCTCTTTCTCTGCTCCCCTTCCTGCAGGAAGGCTGTTCAAGTCAAAGTGGATAATGTTCTGGTACGTACCTGTTTTCTCCCTCACCCACCGGCACACACCCCTCCCCTCTTTGATGTCATTGAATGGTTTTTGGTTGGACGGAGGCCATTCGTCCTATAACCCACCCCAACGCAACCAATCCACACTGTCCCTTGGCATAGAGATCCGGGCAATCCCACACAAACAGGGTAGCACAGCGGGTTAGCACTGCTGCCTCACAGCGACAGGGATCTGGGATCGATTGCTGGCTCGGGTCACTCTCTGTCCAGAGTCTGCATGTTCTCTCTGTATCTGCGTGGGTTTCCTCCGGGTGTTCTGGTTTCCTCCCACAGTCTGAAAGACGTGTGGGTTAAGTGGATTGGCCGTGCTAAATTAATGTTCCAACTGACACTGCGGTGCTCCCTCAGCACCGACCTTCCCACAGTGCGCCGCTCCCTCAGCACCGACCCTCCCGCAGTGCGCCGCTCCCTCAGCACCGACCCTCCCACAGTGCGGCGCTCCCTCAGCACCGACCCTCCCACAGTGCAGCGCTTCCTCAGCACTGACCCCTCCCGCAGTGCGCTGCTCCCTCAGCACTGACCCTCCCGCAGTGCGGTGCTCCCTCAGCACCGACCCTCCTGCAGTGCGGTGCTCCCTCAGCACTGACCCTCCCCACAGTGCGGCGCTCCCTCAGCACCGACCCTCCCCACAGTGCGGCGCTCCCTCAGCACCGACCCTCCCCCAGTGCGGCACTCCCTCAGCACCGACCCTCCCCACAGTGCGGCGCTCCCTCAGCACCAACCCTCCCGCAGTGCGGCGCTCCCTCAGCACCGACCCTCCTGCAGTGCGGCGCTCCCTCCAGCACCGACCCTCCCCGCAGTGACGGCACTCCCTCAGCACCGACCCTCCTCACAGTGCGTGCCTCCCTCAGCACCGACCCTCCCACAGTGCGGCGCTCCCTCAGCACCCGACCCTCCCACAGTGCGGGCACTCCCTCAGCACCGACCCTCCCACAGTGCGGCGCTCCCTCAGCACCGACCCTCCCCACATCCCCACAGTGCGGCGCTCCCTCAGCACCGACCCTCCCCACAGTGCGGCGCTCCCTCAGCACCGACCCTCCCCACAGTGCGGCGCTCCCCTCAGCACCGACCCTCCCGCAGTGCGGTGCTCCCTCAGCACCGACCCTCCCCACAGTGCGGCGCTCCCTCAGCACCGACCCTCCCCACAGTGCGGCACTCCCTCGGCACCGACCCTCCCCACAGTGCGGCGCTCCCTCAGCACCGACCCTCCCCACAGTGCGGCGCTCCCTCAGCACCAAAATGGAAGACCTGATGCTGTTTTTCTCTCTCTCTCAATTTGCTTCCAGCAAGAAGTCAAGGGGTTTTCCGATGCTGAGAAGCTCTACCTTTACTTACAGCTGCCATCTGGGCCGAGTCACGGGGACAAAAGGTATTTAATCGCGAGGACGCCCAATCTTCTGTTGCCTGGCTAAAAATCTCCAATGCGCGCAGAATTCCAGGCCCCTCCCATTCCCGAGGAACCTCAGCAAAATCGGATCATTTCGCCCAGCCCACTTGCGAGTCGCTGGATTGAGGGAACCCATTCGGCCCATTGCACTTGTGCGAGCCCTTTGAAATATCTGAGCCATTAGTTTCCATGCCCCACTACCCATCCCTCTCTTGCCTACCTCCCCCATCTCTCATTCCACCCTCCCCACTGTAGCCCTGTAAATATTTCAGTGCACTGGGAGCAAGAGACACCACTCAGCCATTTTCCGCCATCCTTCCGCTTCATGGCTCACCTGAAGTATTGAACTAGTTTCCCCCAGCGCCAACCACAACCCCCTGCCTTTTGAATGTTCCTGCTGAATCTTTTTCCACCGCCCTTTCACGGCATGGTGGGGTTAGCACTGCTGTCTCACGGCGTCACAGACCCTGGTTCGGTTTCTGCCCCGGGTCACTGTCTGGGTGGAGTCTGCACGTTCCCACAGTGTCTGCATGGGTTTCCTCCGGGTGCTCCGGTTTCCTCCCACAGACCGAAAGATGTGCGGGTTAGGGTGGATTGGCCGTGCTAAATTGCCCCTTAGTGTCCAAAGATGTGCAGGTTAGGGTGGATTGGCCGTGCTAAATTGTCCCTTAGTGTCCAAAGATGTGCAGATTAGGTGGATTGGCCGTGCTAATTGTCCCTTAGTGTCCAAAGATGTGTAGGTTAGGGTGGAATTGGCCGTGCTAAATTGCCCCTTAGTGTCCAAAGATGTGCAGATTAGGGTGGATTGGCCGTGCTAAATTGTCCCTTAGTGTCCAAAGATGTGCAGGTTAGGGGGATTGGCCGTGCTAATTGTCCCTTAGTGTCCAAAGATGTGTGTTTAGGGTGGATTGGCCATGCTAAATTTCCCTTAGTGTCCAAAGATGTGCAGGTTAGGGTGGATTGGCCATGCTAAATTGTCCCTTAGTGTCCAAAGATGTGCAGGTTAGGTGGATTGGCCATGCTAAATTGCCCTTAGTGTCCAAAGATGTGCAGGTTTAGGTGGATTGGCCATGCTAATTGTCCCTTAGTGTCCAAAGATGTGCAGGTTAGGGTGGATTGGCCATGCTAAATTGCCCCTTAGTGTCCAAAGATGTGCAGATTAGGTGTATTGGCCGTGCTAAATTGTCCCTTAGTGTCCAAAGATGTGTAGGTTAGGGTGGATTGGCCGTGCTAAATTGCCCCTACACATCTTTTTGGACACTAAGGGGCAATTTAGCACGGCCAATCTACCCTAACTTGCACATCTTTGGACACTATGGGGCAATTCAGCATGGCCAGCAACGATAGCCCTGTGTGGAAGAGGGTTTGCCCTCTGCGGGGGGAGGATGGCGAGGGGGGAATCCATTGTGGGGGCATGGGGCGGTGCGCTGTGTACCTCTGCCGTATTACACAGGCGACTCGCAGAGATGGTCTCCTCGGATCCCCGCATTCCAGGTTTCTGTCCCAACACCCCCTCTGCCTCGCGATTCCCACGGGATTTGATTACTGAACCGATTCAAGCGCACGGTTCTGGATTTACATATCTCTAATGGCTGCTCTCTCTTGACCCCCCGGGGGAGAGGTTGGCAGGGTGGTGGTTTGGAGAGGGGGGTGTCCACTTCCTGACCCCATTTTTGGTTTCAGCTCCAGCACCACAGGTAGTGACCAGTTCTCCTCGAGCACAGCTGACCAGATGCACGCATGCAACTGGATCCGGAATCACCTGGAAGAGCATCCGGATACCTGCCTGCCCAAGCAAGATGTGTACGACGCCTACAAGTGAGTAACAGCCCCGGCCGCTCGTCCCCGTGTGTGTGTGGGGTATGTACACCCACAGTGCTGTTAGGGAGGGAGTCCCGGGATTGTTATTGGACATCAGTCAGTCCCTGTGTGTTGGGTAGGTACACCCACAGTGCTGTTAGGGAGGGAGTCCCGGGATTGTTATTGGACATCAGTCAGTCCCCGTGTGTGTGGGGTAGGTATACCCACAGCGCTGTTAGGGAGGGAATTCCGAGATTGTTATTGGACATCAGTCAGTCCCCGTGTGTGTGGGGTAGGCACACCCACAGTGCTGTTAGGGAAGGAGTTCTGGGATTGTTATTGGACATCAGTCAATCCCCATGTGTGTGGGGTAGGTAAACCCACAGTGCTGTTAGGGAGGGAGTCCCAGGATTGTTATTAGACATCAGTCAGTCCCCCATGTGTGGGGTAGGTATACCCATAGCGCTGTTAGGGAGGGAGTTCCGGGATTGTTATTGGACATCAGTCAGTCCCCGTGTGTGTGGGGTAGGTACACCCACAGTGCTGTTAGGGAGGGAGTTCCGGGATTGTTATTGGACATCAGTCAGTCCCCGTGTGTGGGGTAGGTACACCCACAGTGCTGTTAGGGAGGGAGTTCCGGGATTGTTATTGGACATCAGTCAGTCCCCGTGTGTGTGGTAGGTACACCCACAGTGCTGTTAGGGAGGGAGTTCCGGGATTTTGACCCCAGCCACAGTGAAGGAACGGCCGATATATTTCCGAGTCGGAATGGTGAGTGGCTCGGAGGGGGGAGCTTGCAGGTGGGGGTGTTCCCCATGTGTCTGCTGCCCCCTCCCTTGTCCTTCCAGAGGGTAGAGGTGGTGGGTTTGGAAGGTGCTGTGGAAGGGGCCTTGGGGAGTCGCTGCGGGGCATCTTGTAGATGGTACACACGGGGCTGTGTAGGCAGTGGAGGGATTGAGTGTGCCGAGGCAGTGAGTGCAGCTTTACAGAACCTGAATCGAAGGTATCACGTGGGTCTCTATCTGTTTGTCTTCCAGGCGATACTGTGACAATCTCTCCTACCGGCTCCTGAGTGCTGCAAACTTCGGGAAGATCATGCGGGATGTCTTTCCCAACTTCAAGGCTCGCCGACTGGGAGGGCGAGGACAGTCAAAATATCCTTTACTGGTCCGTTTCTCTCCCGGCTCGCAAAGGGAAACGTGTCTCACTCCATTCAGGAGGTGCCTGGGAATTGCAGTAACCGCGTGATTCGCTTCACAATCTCTCCCCCACCCCCGTCTCTCTCTCTTCTCCCCCCCTCTCTCTCTCCCCCTCCTCTCTACCCTGCTCTTTTTCCCCCCCCCTCCGTCTCTCTCTCTCTCCCCCGCCCCCCCCCCCTCCCCCCCCCCCTCTCTTCCCCTCCGTCTCTCTCCCCCCTCCCCTCTGTCTCTCTCTCTCCCCCTCTCCGCTCTCTCTCTCTCCTCCTCCCCTCTCCCTCTCCATCTCTCTCTCTCTCCCCCCTCTCTGTTCTCTCTCTCTCTCTCTCCCCCCCCTCTCCGTCTCTCCCCCCCCCCTCCTCTCTCTCCCCCCCCTCTCCGTTTTCTGCCCTCCCCGTCTCTCTCCCCCCTCCCCGTCTGTCCCCCCCATCTCCGTCTCTCTCCCCCTCCCCCGTCTCCGTCTCTTCCCCCCTCTCTCCCACCGGCCGTCTCTCTCCCCCGCCTCCTCCGTCTCTCTCCCCCCTCCCTCCTCCCCCATCCTCCCTCTGCCCCCCCTCCCGTCCCTCTCCCTTCTCCGTCGTCCCCCCTCGCCGCCTCCCTCCTTGAACCCCCTCGCTCCGCTCTCCTCCCCCCTCACTCTGTCCACCGTCTCCCCCCTCTCTCCCCTCCCTCTCTCCCCCACTTCCCCTTCTCCCCACTCCTCCTCTCCCCCCGCCTTCTCCCTTGTCCCTATCCTCGCTCCCTGCCTTCCCTCCCCCCCTCTCTCTCCCCTTCCCCTTCACTCCCCACCCTCTTTCCCCCCCTCTCTCTGTCCCTCACTCTGGCCCCTCTCTCTCTTGCGGGCTCTCTGAAACCTGGCTTGCGCGCTGCCTTCCCTTCCCGCTGCTTTCACACACTCCTTTTCCCCTCGTGTGTCCTCTTTGGTCATGTATGTAACTGTGTTATCGTGTGACCCCTTGGTGATATCAGCGTGACGATACTTGACTTTTTCCAACATACTGCTACGGAGGGATCAGACGGAAGACTGTGGTGAGCATGCCTTCACTGCCCAGCCTGGACCTCAAACTTCCCGACCCTGTGAGTGCAAAACTCCCTCTCTTATTGCCTTCGAAAGACGTAGACTTAGAGGAGATCTAATCGAAGTGTACAAGATTATGAAGGGGATTGATAGAGTGAACAGGGTTAAGCTTTTTCCTAGGATGGACTCAAATAGCACGAGGTGAGGGAGGGTAAGGTCTAATTTGGACGGAGTTTTATCACACAGAGGGTGGTGGGGGTATGGAACGCGTAAAGTGGTGGAGGCAGGTACTCTGGAGTTATTTAAGAAATACTTAGATGGGCACGTGAACAGAATGGGTATGGAAGGGTATAGAAAACTGATTTAAAATAGGGATCATGAGCCTTGGGAGTTCCCTGGGAAGTGTGTAAATAGATGATGATATCGATGTACTTGTTTTTATCCTACAGGTGCTTTGGTCCACCTTGTTGTCTAACGCGGGGCATACACGCGATGGGTCGTGAGAGGGCTGCTCTTGGATTTTTTCCGAGAGTATCCTAGTGCTTCACGTCGTTAGTGTACGCTTGACCTGGACCATTTGATGGGCAACACGACAGCTCAGTGACTATCGCTGTGCTGTGCAGATTTGGGGCCTGTGTGTGTGGGAGTTTGCGCATTCTCCCCGTGCTTGCGTGGGTTTTTCTCCGGGCGCTCCGGTTTCCTCCCACATCCCAAAGATGTGCTCTTAGGCTGATTGGCAGAACAAATTCTCCCTAAATTGTCTCAAATTTGGTTTTTAATCCATAGATCTATAAACGTGGACAGGGATCGCGGGTAGAGGTGGGAACATCGGGGTGGCGGCGCGGGCTCGTTGGGCCGAAGGGCCTGTTTCCCGTGCTGTTTTGTTCTTTGTTCACCTGACCGCCATGGAATCGGAAGCAGGCAAGGGGATTGCCCCTTAGTATCCAAAGATGTGCAGGTTAGGTGGATTGGCCATGTTAAATTGCCTCTTAGTTCCTAGAGAAGGAATGTGGTGTTACAGTCACAGCGAGGGGTGCAGAGAAAGATCAACTCAATGCGAGGTGGGTCCATTCAAAAGTCTGACAGCAGGGAAGAAGCTGTTGTCGATTCAGTCGGTACGTGACCTCAGACTTTTGTATCTTTTTCCCCGACGGAAGAAGGTGGGAGAGAGAATGTCCGGGGTGTGTGGGGGGGTCCTTGATTATACCGGCTGCTTTCCCCCCGAGGCAGCGGGAAGTGTAGACAGAGTCGATGGACGGGAGGCTGGGGTTTGTGTGATGGGATTGGGCTACATTCACCATCCTTTTGTAGTTCCTTGCGGGTCTTGGGGCAGAGCAGGAGCCCAGACCAAGCTGTGATACAACCCAGAAAGGATGCTTTCTATGGGGCATCTGTAAAAGTTGGTGAGAGTCGTAACGGACATGGCAAATTTCCTTAGTCACCACCTTCTATCTCTCCATTTCTCCCCCCTCTCCCTATCCCTGTCTCTCTCCCTGTCTCTCAGCTGGAAGCTAAGGAAGCGGACAAGTCTCAGCAGGACGAGGAATTGATGTCGGCCGCCATTAGCCTGATCTGCGAGTGGGCACAGCGGGTACTGATGCGACAGTTCGACACAGTGGTGGACCTTGCCCGCTTCCTCGTCAAGGAGCATCTCATCAGCCCCAGGACCAAGAACGCTGCCCTGGTGATGGAGGAACTGATGACAGGTGAGTGACGGAGGGGGCCGCGTACCCCTGCCACGCACACCTACCCCCGCCCTCGATCACCCCATCGCTGAATCCTCCTGCAGTGTCAACATCCTGGGGGTTACCATTGACCACCACTGAATTCCCCCCCCCACTATCAACATCCTGGGGGTTACCATTGACCATCACTGAATCCCCCCCCCCCACTATCAACATCCTGGGGGTTACCATTGACCATCGCTGAATCCCCCCCCCCCCCACTATCAACATCCTGGGGGTTACCATTGACCATCGCTGAATCCCCCCCACTATCAACATCCTGGGGGTTACCATTGACCATCACTGAATCCCCCCCCACTATCAACATCCTGGGGGTTACCATTGACCATCACTGAATCCCGCCACTATCAACATTCTCGGGGTTACCATTGACCATCACTGAATCCCCCCACTATCAACATCCTGGGGGTTACCATTGACCGTCACTGAATCCCCCCCCACTATCAACATTCTGGGGGTTACCATTGACCATTATCGGCCTCGCAGGTGGAGGAAGTGGTCAAGAAGGCATACGGTGTACTGGCCTTCATTAATCGAGGAATAGAGTTTAGGAGTCAGGAGGTAATGATGCAGCTCTGTAAGATCCTTGTCAGACCCCAGTTGGAGTATTGTGTGCAGTTCTGGTCACCTCACTATAGGAAGGATGTAGAGGCTATTGAGAGGGTTCAGAGGAGATTTACAAGGATGTTGCCTGGATTGGGGGGCAGGCCTTATGAAGATAGGTTGAGCTGGGACTCTTCTCCCTGGAGAGACGTAGGTTGAGAGGCGACCTGATAGAGGTTTATAAAATGTTGAGAAGAATAGATAGGGTGGATTCTCGGAGACTATTTCCCTGAGCTGAAATGGTCACTACGAGAGGACACAGATTTAAGGTGCTGGGAAGCAAATACAAAGGAGATGTCAGGGGTAGGTTTTTCATTCAGAGGGTGGTGAGTGAATGGAACTGACTGCCATCGGAGGTTGTTGAGGCGAACTCGCTGGGGTCTTTTAAGAGACTTCTGGATGAGTATATGGGAACGAATAGGATAGGGGGTTATAGATAGGTCTGTGGATTGATAGATGTGATCGGCGCAACTCGTGGGCCGAAGGGCCTGTTTGTGCTGTATTGTTCTATGTTCTATCACTGAATTCCCCCCCACTATCAACATCCTGGGGGTTACCATTAACAGTAAACTGGACTGGACTGAGTCACACGTGGAGTTGCAGAAGGTGAAGAGGCAGCGTTATTGAGATGGATCACATCTACGATGGTGTTTGACAGGGGAAGTGCTGAGAAGTTGTTGCTCTTTGCGAGAGTAACGCTATAATCCCAGGGTCCGGGGGCGGGGGGGTAGGGGCCACCCATTGAAGCTGGAGATGGGGGGGGTGCAAGGTTTCTCCTCTCAGAGGAGAGTGATTCTTTTTTTCTGCAGAGTCTGGGGTCGTTAAGTAACTGAGACAGGCAGGGGTTAAATCCCAGACTGCAGACGACAGGGGTGGGGGGAATTTGAAGTGTTTTTTTGGTGTGTTTGTGTGTAGCGAGGGGAGTGTTGGCTCTGCAAACTTGCCCAATCCCTTAACCTCCTGCGTCTCTTGCAGAGAACATGCTGCAGTCGCAGAAGGACGCAAAGACGAGGCAGACGCCCAAAAACGCGGGACAGGAGAGCGAGGAGAAAACGTCGGAAGCGCAGGTGGGCACCCCTCTCGATCCCTCACACAGCGGGGGTTGGCGCTGCTGCCTCAAGCGCCTGGAACCCGGGTTGGATTCCCAGCTTGGGTCACTGCATGTTCTCCCCGTGTCTGCGTGGGTTTCCTCCGGGTGCTCCGGTTTCCTCCCGCAGTCCGAAAGACATTGCTGGTTAGGTTGTGGATTGGGCCAAGCTAAATTCTCCCTCGGTGTAACGCGGACAGGAGTGCAGGGGATTTTCACAGTAACTTCATTGCAGTGTTAATATAAGTCTATTTGAACACTCGCTCCTGGCAGCTGGGGGCATCCCTAGAGATCACAGTTTAGCTGCTCTGTGTGTTCAGAGAATCACAGGGGCTAGGTATGTGCTGAGGGATCGCCGCACTGTGGGGAGGGTCGGTGCTGAGGGAGCGCCGCACTGTGGGGAGGGTCGGTGCTGAGGGAGCACCGCACTGCGGGGAGGGTCGGTGCTGAGGGACGCCGACTGGAGGCCGCACTGGGGAGGCGTGCGGGCCCGCACTGGGGAGGGTCGGTGCTGAGGGAGCGCCGCACTGTGGGAGGGTCGGTGCTGAGGGAGCGCCGCACTGTGGGAGGGTCGGTGCTGAGGGAGCGCCGCACTGTGGGGAGGGTCGGTGCTGAGGGAGCGCCGCACTGTGGGAGGGTCGGTGCTGAGGGAGCGCCGCACTGTGGGGAGGGTGGTGCTGAGGGAGCACCGCACTGTGGGGAGGGTCGGTGCTGAGGAGCGCCGACTGTGGGGAGGGTCGGTGCTGAGGGAGCGCGCACTGTGGGAGGGTCGGTGCTGAGGGAGCGCCGCACTGTGGAGGGTCGGTGCTGAGGGAGCGCCGCACTGTGGGAGGGTCGGTGCTGAGGGAGCGCCGCACTGTGGGGAGGGTCGGTGCTGAGGGAGCGCCGCACTGCGGGAGGTGAAAGGACATGAGCTTCCCCTTATCTTCCAGCTGAAGCAGACGGAATCCCCAAAAGGGACAGCAGCAGCTCCCGCCGGTGGGAAGGAGGATCGGCCGGTAGCCCCCAAGGGAAAGCGCACCACCCCAGCCGACGTGGATAGCGTCATCAACCGTTACCCCCCCATCTGGCCCAAGGCCCAGGTCAAGAAGGTCCTGGCCATCTCCCCATCGCCCTGCATTAGTCCGGCCGCCGTGCCCGTCCGGATGGCCACCACGGTGCCCCTCGGTCTGCCACCGGGCTCCAACAGCGGGGGGGTGGTGTCCACGGCTCCGCTGCCCCTCCTCAAGAAAGTCACCGTCATCCTACCCGGGGCGGTGCAGGTCCCGGGCTCGGAGGCAGGGGGCGCCGCCCTGCCCCAGGGCCAGGAACCAGCCGCCGGCCGCAAGCCTGAGGGGGCACCCAGCGCCCCGACCCCCAAGGGGGCCGCCCCCGCCTCCCACAAGCGGCCCACCGGCTCGCCGGGGGACAGGCAGGCTCCTAAGCGGAAGCGGGGTCGCCCGCGCAAAGTCCCGGCGCCGCAGCGCCCGGCAGAGCACAGAGCCGGCTCGGCGGCCCGGGGCGCCGGCGCCGAGGGGGCGCCCGGGGCCGCCGCCCGCCTGCCCAGCCCCCGCCCCGCCCCGGCAGACGCGCCCGCCCCCTCCTCGGCCCCGGGGGGGCCCGCCCCGCCCCGCCCGAGCGCCGCCCCCTCGGAGCCGGGGGCCCGCAAGACCTCGGTGATCCGGCCGGTCTGGTGGACGGGCGCGACCGAGGGCCGGAGGGCGCGGTCGCCCGCGCGCACGGCGGCCCCCGACCCCCAGTGACCACCCGGCCCGTTCGCCCTCGTCGCCCGCATCCCCGTTCGAGTTGGCGCGCAGAGAGAGAGCGTCTCGGAACGGGCTCCGTTGACCCCGCACCAGGGGCGGATTTCGCCGGACGGGTCGTTGACTCAGAGCGGAGGCCGCCTGCCCCAGCCGCAAGCGAGAACCGATGGGAATTTCCGATTTGCCGAGGAGAAACTCTCTTTTGTCGCCTTCCCCCCCACTTCGGAATGGACGCTGATTTTTTAATATATGTACATATACTACACTGTAACAACTCTGCCAAAAAAAAATGCCACCCAAAATGTTTTGGGGTCCAGATGCAACCCGAGACGCAGACGTGACAAGTTTTTCTTTCCCTTTTGTTGTCTCCCTCCCCTCAAGGGGTGGGCAGGAGGTGGGAGCTCAGAGGTATCATCTCCGCCCAAACAGTCTACAGAGTCTACGTTGCCCGATTCCGGCGCCCTGGCCGGTGAGTGGACGAAAGCAGCGGGCAAACGGCCGGCGCTGTATCAGCCCCACGCACCCCCCTGCCGTCACGCGGGACCCCAGGCACACTTGACGGCGGTGAGGGGAGAATTCGATGTCTGGCTCGGTGCTGACAACCTCATCTCATCTCACTCCCTTTTTAAATCTCTTCGTCGATTGTAAATTATCGCACCGTTCCTCAATTCGCCAAAAAGCAAGGGCTACGCGTTCGTCGGAGAATCCCTACTCAGGAGGCCGTTCGGCCCATTCAGTCTGCACTGACCACAATCCCACCCAGGCCCGATCCTCTTGGTAACTACCCTGCTAATCCCCCCGATACTAGGGACAATTTAACACGGCCAATCCCCCCTAACCTGCACATCTTTGGACACTAAGGGACAATTTAGCACGGCCAATCCACCCTAACCTACACATCTTTGGACACTAAGGGACAATTTAGCACGGCCAATCCACCCTAACCTACACATCTTTGGACACTAAGGGACAATTTAGCACGGCCAATCCACCCAACCTGCACATCTTTGGACACTAAGGGACAATTTAGCACGGCCAATCCACCCTAACCTGCACATCTTTGGACACTAAGGGACAATTTAGCACGGCCAATCCACCCTAACCTGCACATCTTTGGACACTAAGGGACAATTTAGCACGGCCAATCCACCCTAACCTACACATCTTTGGACACTAAGGGACAATTTAGCACGGCCAATCCACCCTAACCTGCACATCTTTGGACACTAAGGGACAATTTAGCACGGCCAATCCACCCTAACCTACACATCTTTGGACACTAAGGGACAATTTAGCACGGCCAATCCACCCTAACCTACACATCTTTGGACACTAAGGGACAATTTAGCACGGCCAATCCACCCTAACCTACACATCTTTGGACACTAAGGGACAATTTAGCATGCCAACCACCCTAACCTGCACATCTTTGGACACTAAGGGGCAATTTAGCACGGCCATCCACCCTAACCTGCACATCTTTGGACACTAAGGGACAATTTAGCACGGCCAATCCCCTAACCTACACATCTTTGGACACTAAGGGACAATTTAGCACGGCCAATCCACCCAAACCTACACATCTTTGGACACTAAGGGACAATTTAGCACGGCCAATCCACCCTAACCTACACATCTTTGGACACTAAGGGACAATTTAGCACGGCCAATCCACCCTAACCTACACATCTTTGGACACTAAGGGACAATTTAGCACGGCCAATCCACCCTAACCTGCACATCTTTGGACACTAAGGGACAATTTAGCACGGCCAATCCACCCTAACCTGCACATCTTTGGACACTAAGGGACAATTTAGCACGGCCAATCCACCCTAACCTACACATCTTTGGGACACTAAGGGACAATTTAGCACGGCCAATCCACCCTAACCTGCACATCTTTGGACACTAAGGGACAATTTAGCACGGCCAATCCACCCTAACCTACACATCTTTGGACACTAAGGCATTCAGCCAATCACCCTACTCACACTACTAAGGACAATTTAGCGGCAATCCACCTAACCTCACATCTTTGGACACTAAGGGACAAATTAGCGGCCAATCCACCCTAACCTCACATCTTTGACACTAAGGGACAATTTCAGCCAATCCACCTAACCTACACATCTTTGGACACTAAGGGACAATTTAGCACGGCCAATCCACCCTAACCTGCACATCTTTGGACACTAGGGGACAATTTAGCACGGCCAATCCACCCTAACCTGCACATCTTTGGACACTAAGGGACAATTTAGCACGGCCAATCCACCCTAACCTGCACATCTTTGGACACTAAGGGACAATTTAGCACGGCCAATCCACCCTAACCTACACATCTTTGGACACTAAGGGACAATTTAGCACGGCCAATCCACCCTAACCTGCACATCTTTGGACACTAAGGGACAATTTAGCACGGCCAATCCACCCTAACCTACACATCTTTGGACACTAAGGGACAATTAGCCGCAATCCACCCTAACCTCACATCTTTGGACACTAAGGGACAATTTAGCACGGCCAATCCACCTAACCTCACACAACAAACACCAACCACCCAACCTACATCTTTGACACTAAGGGAATTTAGCAGGCCAATCCACCCTAACCTGCACATCTTTGGACACTAAGGGACAATTTAGCACGGCCAATCCACCCTAACCTGCACATCTTTGGATACTAAGGGGACAATTTAGCACGGCCAATCCACCCTAACCTACACATCTTTGGACACTAAGGGACAATTTAGCACGGCCAATCCACCCTAACCTACACATCTTTGGACTCTGGGAGGAAACCAGAGCACCCGGAGGAAACCCACGCAGAGATGGGGATAACGTGCGAAGTCGGCACAGACAGTGACCCGAGCCGGGAATCGAACCCGGGTCCCTGGCGGCGGTGCTAACCCACTATGCCGGCCAGCTTGTGAATGAAGTGGAGCCGGTGCGAGACGGGCCAGCGAAGCTTTGGACAGAGCTGGGGATGGGGGTGGGTGAACGTGCCACAGGAGTCATAACGGAGGATCTCTGCATCTTCTGGACTCAGGCAAGGACAGATACACGTGTTCCCACAGAGATGGACATCAAGTCGAATGAGAGATGATCAAATATATTATTAAACTAGAAAGAGTGCAGGGAAGATTTACTAGGATGCTACCGGGACTTGATGGATTGAGGGTAGACTGGGACTTTTTTCTCTGGAAGGGTGATCTTACAGAGGTCTATAAAATAATGAGGGGCACAGTTCAGCGAGATAGTCAGTATCTTTTCCCCAAAGGTCGGGGAGTCTAAAACTAGAGGGTGTCGGTTTAAGGTGAGAGGGGAGAAATCAGAGGAGCAATTTTTTCTCACTGAGTGTCTGGAATGGGCTGCCAGAGGCAGTAGTAGAGGCAGGTACAATTTTATCTTTTAAAAAGCATTTAGACAGTTGCATGAGTAGAGAGGGATACGGGCCAAATGTGGGCACTTGGGATTAGCTCAGTGGGTTAAAAATAAAGTGCGGCATCGACAGGTTGGGCCGAAGGGCCTGTTTCCCTGCTGCAAACCTCTGTGACTCTAATTGCTGAGATGCGGCGGGGTGAAGGGTTGCTTAGCTCAAGTACTCAGAGTACGTATAAAGAGAGACTGCTGGGACTCCGGTAGGCCAAGAAACGCTGCGTCTTGTCAACCGGTTTTCGAGAGAAGGAGGCTCCCTGCCCGAGGCGATGAGGGAGAAACCCCCTCCCCCGTTTCTCTGATGACTGAGGCCAAGAACGGGGGCGGGGTGATTGCCCAGAGAGGCACCGGTAAAACGGACAGTTACCCAGTTGGAGAGAGCACACACGGGGGCAGCGTGCACTCTGGAAAGTCCAGCGTAGACACGACGGCTCTCTCTTCCTGTACCGTTGGCCGTCCCACAATATGGCGGCAGCAAGAAGTTGGGAACCGGGGCCGGTGGGGGGTGGGGTACAGGGAGCTCTCCGGGAGTGTGATGGATGCTGTTTACCCCGGAACCATGATGAGATTCAGACACACACAAACAAAGGAGGCCGCCTTTCCCCCCACCTTTTCCCTGTCTCCCTGTTCAAAGAATCGCCTCCTGAGGGGATTGTTATCAGAAGAGGTAAGAGTTACGGGGCTAAGGGTCAAGGACAGAGAAGCGGGGGTGTCTGTCTGCCCACAAGACACAGGAGCAGAACGAGGTCATTCAGCCCATCGAGTCTGCTCTGCCATTCAATCATGGCTGATGTTTTTCTCATCCCCCCCATTCTCCTGCCTTTTCCCCTTGATTAATCAGGAACCTACCCATCTCTGTCTTAAAGACACTCAGTGACCTCGGCCTCCTCTGCGGCAAATTCCACCGATTCCCCACTGAAGAAATTCCTCCTCATCTCTGTTTTAAAGGATCGTTCATTTAGCCCGAGGTTGTGGTTCTGGTTTTTCCTACTAGTGGAAACACCTTCTCCACGTCCACTCTATCCAGAGCCTCGCAGGATCCTGGAAGTTTCAATAAGATCCCTCTCCCCAATCCTTCTAAACTCCCAACGAGCACAGATCCAGAGTCCTCAAATCCGTTCCCCACACGACAAACCAGGGGCAATTTAGCGCGGCCAATCCACCTAAGCTGCACTCCTTTGGAGGAAACCGGAGGACGCAGACACGGGGAGAAAGGTGCAGACTCCACACAGACAGTGACCCAAAGCAGGGATTGAACCCCCCCCCGGGTCCCTGGCGCTGTGAGGCAGCAGCACTAACCCGCTGTGCCACCGTGCTGCATTTGGAGTGATCCAGCAACATCTGAGAAACTCACACACACCACAGAAGGACACTCTGCCCTCCCTACCCGGTTCTCTGAGCTATCTTGTTCCTCTCACCTCCCTCCCCCCACACCCCTTCCATTATTCCTCCCTATTTTGAAAGTTCCTATTGAATCTGCCCCCTTCCAGATCACAACAACTCCCCCTCCCCGCCCTGTATTCCAGATCACAACTGGCTGCCTTTCTGTCAAAATTTTCCCCTTCTCCCCCCGCTCTGGTTCTTTTCCTGATTCTCTCCAATCTCTGCCCCATCTCTGGTCCACCACCTCCACCCAACGGGGAATACTTCCTCCTCATTTGTCCCATCTAACCCCCCACTTCCCGATTCTGAACGCCTCGATTCAATCTCCCCCTTAAACTTCCCTGCTCGCAGGAGAACGATCCCAGCTTCTCCCTGTCTCTCTCTCTCTCTCTCTGCTTCTCTGTATCTCTCTGCCTCTCTGTTTCTCTCTGTGTTTCTCTCGCTGTCTGTCTCTATCTCTCTCTGCCACACTCTCTCTCTCCCTCCCTTT